>CM037646.1:41358626-41439216 GCA_015227895.2 Colaptes auratus | reverse complement strand
CATAGTTATTTACATTTCACTAGTCAAACTCCCAGATCTTAATGAGATGTCACTCGCTCTGAGGTGGATAAAAAAGGCCCAGCATCAAAGCAATCTGTCACATGCTTTCAGAATCCCATAGCCTCTGTTTCAATATGTAAGACATTATTAGAGTAGACTTTATTCAGGAACTCGACAGAGTCAGTATCAAATGGCAAAAAACAAACCAACCACCAAAACAAGAAACAACAAACCTCTGCCGCTGAACTGAGAGTTGGCAACAGAAAAAGCGCCCAAGATAACTTGAAGCAAAATTTTAGCTTAATTAAAACAGTGGCATTATTTCTATGGTTTGGGGTGTTTTTTTTTAAAGGAAAGCAAATGTCTGTAAATCGTGCCATCAATACAAAGAAGGATGAGCCTATCAGTTTTGACACAGAATCAGATCTGAAGGGCAGTCTTATATGAAAATACTAATTCAGCCAATGGAAATAAAAGGCAAAAACCTTAAATTCCTAATAGCATTCAAGATTCCATCCTGAACACAGCTCTCAAGGTCTTATTGCAGTAAACCTCCCGAATATGTAAGCAACACTGTATGTTCATATAACGATCACCTCTAATGAATCTTTCTTCCCCCATTTCAATATTTACATCCTAGCAAGACATAAATTTTTCTGTATCAAGACACATAATTCTGTATGTGTCAAGCAAATTAAGGCAGATCTTTCTGAAAAGTATGAGACTTCTGAGTAATGTAAATAACCTAGAAATCTTCACACTTGCTATTTATAACAAACATTCATGCAGAGTTCCATGTCTGTCACAAACGGTTTAAGGAACAAACAAAACCCAACAAAAACACTTCTACAGTTGCAACACTATGACTGAATGGGTGGGGTGTTTTGTTTTTTTAACTATGTTCCAGCTTGTTCTACAGAAGGATCCTCATTCTGCAAGTTTATTATATCTCTGTTTGCTGCAGTGCTAAAGGGTAATCCAGAGCAAGGCCTGTGGCATTGATGGTCTTACTGACTCATGACAGACGTACACTGCCCAGCACAACTAGCAATTTGGTACTTAACCATTTTCCCTCTTAATCACTCCTACTCTCTCCACAAAGTGTTGGGCTTGGTTTTTTGTTTGTAGTTAGGTTTTGTTTTGTTTAGGGTTTGGTTTTGTTGTTGGTTGCTTGCTTGCTTTTTCCTCCTTCTGAAAAACAGAACATGAATTGCCAGACTCCTTTCTCTGCGTTTTATTTTAAAGTGACTTCATTATTCTGATGGTAATCAATATGAGCAGCGTAATATCTGAGTAGGAGAAGTTGTAAAAGCTGTCAAAACACAATCAACAGATCCATGCAAAGAGTTCACATTCTACACCTAAAATCTTTTAAAAAACACCATTACAAAGAATGTGAGGGTAAGCACAATCTGAAGGTTAAAAACCACCAGAGCACTGCTAAAAACTTTACAGGGAAGAGCCATTATTTAACCATTGCTCTTACCTGTCTTTCACAATAAACTTATCTTGCTCATCAGTTTCCATTTCTTCAGATTCTTCATTCACAGTTTAATTAGACCATTTTCTTTGTTCTCATCATTCAGAAACTCATACCGCCCATGGTCTAAGGCTGCTCTCCAAGACTGTCTGTCTGTAACCTGAAGCAAACATACAAATTTGAAGTTTCCAAAGAGTCAAAGGCCACCAAACTTTCAGTGCAAATTACTGTCTACACTTAATTAATTATGCTTTCAGTAAACCCATAGCATGGACGACTTCTCATTGAATTTCCAGACTCTGTGGCACACTAGGCATTCTACAACTCAAATACCTTAATAGCCCCAGTGTTCTTGGTAGATCCTGTCCTCAATGTCCAAAAGAAAGTCTCTAAGTCTCAGTTCGAGTGCTTCTCTGCAGATACATGAGATCCATCGTGAGCATTCTGCATCCTTCCCCGTCCGGAGGAGGTTGATGTCACCTTGAGGTTGTCTGCAAAAATACCAAATGACTTCATGTCAAGAGGATTCGCTCCCTAAAGTAGCTGCTGGTGGAGGGAACAAAAGTAGATTAGAGGTGACAATAACTAAAAACATGTATTCAAAACTCCTTTCCGTAACAACAATTCCCAACACCAACATCTCCCTGTTGGCTAAGGCATCCAATACAGATGGGTATGATTTAAGGGAAGACCTAAAGACTAAAATCTGCTTCCAACACAATGGATGTGAAAGTCTTGTTAATTTACAAGCAATTCTTGGCCTTAAAATGTTATCTCTGCTATAAATACAAGGAGGAAAAATGAAAACACAAGAGGAAAATAATGAAGTCACATTTCTAGTATATGATGGCCTTTACTTCACAGGAGACTCCTCATTTTTTCTTTGCTACATAGATGTTTATCATAAAAACATTTAAAATCAGCATGTGCAGCTGACAACTGCAAAAAATAACAGAACAAATATATAGTATTTCACAAATCTAAACCAAAACAAATACAGGTAAGATGACACAGGCAAAGACTAGATGATTGTGGTCTCTAATTAAAGGTGGGGAAAACAGGAATAAGACAGCAAGGTAATTTATGAAGAAGGAGGAAGAGCTGATGATGGGCTGTCAAGTAAAAACCTTTCTTGAGAGAACTGAAAATTTATGCAAAAGCTTAAAATCCACAGGAAAGAGCTGAAAGGATGCCCAGATCCTGAATTAGTGCTTGCAGATCTACGTAGGTGGCAGACATTCTGTCCACAGGATTTACCTAAACTCTACGAGTACAGAGTGAAGAGGTATATGCAAGAGCTTGGAGATATTTACATCAAAAATTACCATGAAGCTGTGTTAAGGAAGAACAGGATAAATTTCTAAGCACTCTCAACTGTGGTAACAGCTCCCTGTACTGAAAGTAACTATACAAAGATTTCAAAATGTATACTAGCAGACCATGTCTGGATGTGGGAAACGTCCCTTCTGGCTCAAAAGAAGCTGAAACATGGCAAACAGCTTACAAATAACTGATAGGAAAAAGTTATGGAAATTGGACATTGCACATCAGTTTTGCTTCCATGCTCTTTTGAGTGGAGTTAGAATAGAATAGATTAGAAATTAACCAGGTTGAAAAGGCTTTGAGATCGAGCAAACCTATCGTCCAACACCATCTAATCAACTAAACCATTGCACTAAATGCCCCATCCTGTCTTTTCTAAACACCTCCAGGGACAGTGACTCCACCACCTCCCTGGACAGCACATTCCAATGGCCAATCACTCTTTCTGGGAAGAACTTCTTCCTAACATCCAGCCTAAACCTCCCCTGGTGCAGCTTGAGACTGTGTCCTCTTGTTCTTAGAAAATGGACAAGAGCAGTCTATAGAGTAAGAGAATCACAGAGTAGTTCTCACTTGTCCTGCAAGTAAAAGCAGCATGGCAGCAACCCTCCCTCCAAAGCACAGTATAGGTGGCCACTTACCACTGCTTATCACACAGGGAGGTATTTGAATTTCTCTTGTAGTCAAGTTCAAAGCTGCTTTTGGACTTTCAGCCAATTTTTGAGAAGTTAATCAATGTTATCTGTATTTCTATACAGGAAAAAAAATATCTATGACTGTGGAAATCAGTTGCTTCAGGGCAGAAAGCAACACACAAAACACAGATAAAGGTGCAGCAACTAGTCAAATAAGGAAACACACACACCAACATTCAAGGAAATTAAATTTCTCAACAAAATACACAAACATACCCATAAGGCCTCCACAAGCTTAATTACTATCCAGAAACTCTGCCATGTGCTATCTTCCACCAAAAGAAATGGTAAATCAGTTATGGATTCAGCAGTATGTGAAGATTTGTGGCATGTCCTGGTATACACCTCCAATAAACACAAACCAGCTCTGGTGTGAACAATTCTCCTTGCCCCAGTACTGAAATCTCATGGCAATTTAGCATCATTCAAATCAAAATGAATTTCTCAAACATTACTCTAAGGAGTTTTATCTTGGTAACATCCTCTACCCACCAACACAGAATGGTCTGGGTTGGAAGGGATCTCTAAAGGTCATATAGTTCACCTCCCTCTGCAGTAAGCAGGGGCATCCTCAACTAGATCAAGCTGCCCAGAGCCTTGTCAAGCTGACCTTAAATATCTCCAAGGATGGGCCTCAACTACCTTTCTGGGTACCTTCTTCCAGTGTTCCACTGCTCTTGTGGTAAAGAACCTGTTCCTAACATCTTCTCTAGTTTGAAGCCATTGCCCCTTATCCTATCACTACAGGCCAGAAATACGACAGCTGTAAGCTTGTGTGTGCAGTATTTTATCAGCTATTGGAGATAATGCTTTGCCATCACACACAGATATCTGGCTAGCAGAAAAGCAGAAAACAAAAAAAAACCTTAATCCTTGATCTAGGATGGTTTTAAGTACACTCCTGCATTTTGAAATCTATAAAAAAACAATACTGCTCTGCAGATTGTCTCCTCTGTAACAAGCATCTAGCAGAGGAAGAGGGGGGAAAAAAATAGAAAAGAATAATATCACAGAATACACTTTTATGTTAGCCCAACCAAAACAGCTGTGCTATTTTTGTCCCTTTAGAGGTTTTAGTATGACCCTGCAATATGCCATCATTCCCTTGTTCACAACAGGTCAGTAAAGCCTACCTGAATAATTTCATGCATTATGGTGTTATGAAAGAACATGTCCTACTCAACAGAAAACAGAGGTAATAGTAATCACCTTCCTTTGTGAAGTTTTTTCTCTGGTATCAGACCTTGGTTCTCCTTTATCATACAGGAAATAAGTATTGATCATCTGATGTCCTATGATTTGCTTCAGCAGATAGCAATCTTTATTCCCTAGTTAAATCTTTTCCAAGCTCAAATAGCTTCCTCAGGAAGTTAGTTTAAAGCCAATCTGTTTTACTAAGCAGTGAAGTAACACAAAAATTTGGGAGTTTTTAGCATGAACACAACAGAAAAACACCACAAAGTGAGAATACTCTGTGATTCTCTTACTCTATAGACTGCTCTTGTCCATTCTCTAAGAACAAGAGGACACAGTCTCAAGCTGCACCAGGGAGGTTTAGGCGGATGTTAGGAAGAAGTCTTCACAGAAGGAGGGGGGAAAAAAAAAAACAAACAACCACCCCACAACAAAAACAACAACAACAAAAGGGCAACCCCACCCTCTTGTCCACAGAGCAAAACAATGCTTAAGAATGATTCATATTCTTAGGACTTACAATTGGATGAGAATTAGAGGTCTCTAGAAGATTATACTGAAGTAACAGCTGTGGTAGTAAATTAATATCAGGAACCCTTCATTTACCTGGAATATGGAATTTTCCACAGGAAAACTGCTTAGTTGTTCATATATCTGCTTTTCTCTTGCAAAAGAGTTTCTTTTAAGGCACTCTCCCTGTGTCCTCGGGAATTGAGAGCCTCCAGGAGTTGGTCCAGTGTTCCCGAGAGTTGTAAAAGCACCACCGGTTTGGTTTATAGACTGGCCTTGGCACCTCTGCCACAACACTGGTGTTGTGAATCCTGGTCAACAGTGGAGTAGATTCAGAGGATTTCAAAGACTCTCCAGTTTTACTGAATACCTGAGGTTCATTTGTGCAAGACTGTACACTGCTCTGAAAGGAAGAGGTTCGAGGCAAAAGCATGTCTTCTGTGAGACCAGAATAGTCCTCTTCTATGAACAATCAGGAACAGAGGGGAAAATCCAGTAGCGCCGTACAGACGGTCACGACCAAGGGGGTGATATTTGTGCAGGCTGTTGGGTCTGAATCTTTTCTAACAGTTCCTTCTCTTTCTTTTGTTGCTCCTGCTTTAAAGCTTCTTATCCTCAGCAGTAAGAGGTTCACTTTTTTCACAAGTGGTCTCTTCTTGTCTTGTAAATCTTTATATCCATTTTGCCCTCTCCTTCCTGAAAGTTAGAGAAAGAGTGATAGCAACACACTGAAATTCTTTCTGTAACCAAAAACTCAAGTCAAGAGCAAGTTTGGCTGTCCCTTTTTGATTAACTAAACTCACACAGTCAAGGACCATCAGCTCAATCAAGAAACAGTAGTAGTCTTACTGAATGGTCTAAAATTTCCATCCCAGGTACTCTTAGAACAGCACAAATCTGCAATCTTCAATCCACAATCATCCAGGACTTTCACCAGCACAGATGCTAGCATAAAGCCTCACAAGACAAAGACAGATGAGGTAGCAGCCCAAATCTCTTCAACAACTGATCTTCCTGTGGTGGTGTCAAGGTTTACTTACAAATAGCAGGCTGTGCTCTTTACTGCACCACACTCCTACTTGCACAGCGGAGGAAATTAAATCTGGAGGTAAGTCTGCATTCTTTTATAGAAAGAACAAAGGCAAACTAAACCCAACCACTCAATGTAACCTCTTCCTTTGTAACACTTGCTAGTTCTGCAGCTTCCTAATAAAAAGAATCAAAACCAAACTATACCCTGCTAAATGAAACTCCTACAACTCTCTTGCTAGGTATTCTACTCATAACCACAAAATTAGAGAATGGTTTGAGTTGGAAAGGACCTCAAATAGAATCTAGTTCCAGCTCCCCTGCCAGGGGCAGGGACACCTCCTACTACACCAGGCTGCTCAAGGCCCTACTCAACTTGGCTTTGAACACCTCCAGGGAGGGCATCCATGACCTCCCTGGACAAGTGTTCCAGTGTCTCATGACCTCACTGTAAAGAATTTTCAAAGCTTGAAGCCTAACAACTCTGAGCAACCTGTTGAGGCACCTCACCACCCTTATGGGAACAATTTCTTCCTAATGTCTTATCTAAAATCCAATTTGAAGACATTATCCCTCATCCTGACCACTCCATGGCCTTGTAACAAGTCCCTCCACAGCTCTCTTGGGGCCTTTCAGGTACTGGAAGGCTACTTGCTCTAAGGTTTCCCAGAGCCTTCTCTTCCCCAGGCTGAATAGGCACAACTCTCTCAGCCTGTTTACACAGCAGAGGTGCTCCAGCCCTCTGATGATCCTCATGGCCTCTCCTCAGATGGCTATGGTAATGGTTTGTCAAACAAGAATCTAAGGTTTTATTTAGACAAAAGAAGCAGCCAGAAAGCAAGTATGGAAGACAAAATGAAAACAAAGTGTGAAAGAACATCTATCTGAACTATATCAGGCCAGCTCAATAGCCATTATGACCATGTGTGGGGGGGGGTCCCCTCCTACTCCCCATCCCCCATTTTCCTTCTAAAATTCACAGGTAAGATTGATAGTATGTGGAGAAAAATTACAATACAATCAAGGAGTTCCTGGGTACACGTGTGTGCACATACAAGCACAGAAATGAAGAACAACATTATAGCATTACCTCTTCCTCGTTTTTTGTTTGGTCCCACTTCTTCTTCATCCTCTGTCACTGTGTCTATGTCCTGCTCTTTACGTTCAATTTCTTGCTCTCTGACTAGTATCAAGGTCTTCCCTCTCCTCCTCTGACACAAATAAAATGAAAAAAGATGGCTAGGTGATCAACCACACACTCAAGCTGAATAGAACGAAAAGGCAAAACAAAAACCAGCACACCCCACAATGTCACATTAGAATATGGCATCTTCAAGACAATGCTATTTTCCCCATCAGAGGTATTTAAGCTTGTCAGAGGCCTATAGTGCTTTTTAACAATGAGTTTAAATCATAGAATATATTAAAAGCCCAAAAGAATCCTGCTGAACTACAATTGAAAGTCCCATATTAAAGATTAAAACCTGCTATTTGGTATTTATTTACTCTTTCATTAGAAAAGCATTATTGTAATCAGACCTTTTTGGAGGCACTGCAGTTCTACTGACCTGTTTGGGGGTTTTTATAATGAACAAGAGGGGGTTGGGGGAAGCTTCCTCCTGATAATGCATATTGTTTTAGAAAATGCTTATCACATTTTTTTCCTCCTTTTCCCAGCATATAATTAAAACCCTACAGAACTACATGCAACCATTAGAGGACAACATTATTTTGTGGTATTTAGGGGTTTTGTTGTTGTCGTTTTTGTTTTCAGTTTGGGGTTGTTATTTCTTGGGGTTTTTTTTAGGAAGTATGTGTGGCTCTTGTTTGCTTGTTTGGGGTATTTCTGTTTGGTTGAGCTCTGTGTTTTTAGCTTTTTGTCTTTGTTGGTTTTTAATTGTTGCATGTGTGGCTGGTTGTGAGTTTTACTGTTGTTGGTTTGGTTTTTTTTAGTTATGGCTTCAAAGACATAGCACAAATCTGTCTGTGGCCCAAGCTCACCTTTTGCACTCAGATTTATTTAACTAACACCCTTCCTCAAGTAGGTAAATATTTTGTGGTGTATACACATTTTGCCCCTCCCCTGATTTCCCTGGAGTCACAGACAGCTGCATGTGCATGAATCTTACCACCTGAAACCATACAGTTTTATTAATAGAACAAAAATCTTTGGCTTCATGGAAATCACCTGGGATAGCACAGCATTTGCTCAAAAGTGCTACTATGATTGATTCATAAACTGTTATAAGAGGCCACTGTTATGTAGCCCAGATCAGACCAACTCCCCAGATCAGAAACTTAACTATAATAGCCTATTATGGAGATATTCATAGAATCATAGAATCAATATGGTTGGAAAGGACCTCAAAGATAATCAAGTCCAACCTGTAACCCAAGACCTCATGACTAACTAAACCATGGCTCCAACACATCAGCTGGGCAGGAGGTTGGACTCGGTTCTGGTGGGCATGAAAGTTATTTGCCATGCACTTCTCTTGCGTTATTTCCAGGAGGTCAGTTCTGATCATTTGGAGTTTGGAACTCTCCACACAGCAAGGCTTGGCTCTCCACACCTACAGGCCTTGATGATTCCCCTTCCCCTTTGACAGACTCTTCCCTTCTCTCTTGTACACATCCCAGCCTCAAACCACAGAGAGAGGTCACATATTCATAGAGATGAAATCAGTGCAAGACAGAAGTAATGCAAAACACCCACAAACTAGATTTCCCAATTTTCTCTGTCAGTAGGTAAAACTGTCAAGAGAATTATAATACTAGCTGGTTTTCAAAATAAAATCACTTTTATAAACCAGTTTTAGAAGACTTGGAAGAAACATTAAAATTGGCATTAAGGACTAAATACTTAAATTCAAATAAACCTTGTATATGATCAAGTCATGGAATCCACCCAGCTGGAAAGTGCTGTATTAAATGTATCACAGTAACTCTAGGTATCATACCCAACAGACACTTCTACAACAGGATTTCTTTGCTCCTCTTCCTTCAGCTTTCTTGCTTCTCTTTCATTTTAACTCTTGTTCTTTCAACCTTTCTTCTTTTCTCTTACGTATCCTAATGGTAAGAAGAACAGAAAACCAGTTGAAATTAATCTGCTCTCTGATCTGGCAGCATCTTTCTTCTTTATACTACAGCATCATCTGAAAGTGCTAGTAACACACAGAGTGCAAAATGCTTAGCACAACTCCTGTCTATGGTCTCAAGAAACTGACATAAGGCACAAACACTGCTGTTGGCCCTCATATCAGAGGAACTGACAAAATTTAGCTTTCCATATTCCAGTGTTACCTTGCAGCTGCTGCCTCTCGTTCTTTGCGGTGCTGCTCTGCCTTTAATTCTCTGAACTCCTGCTTTGCTTGTCGTAACACATCAACAGAGTCCTCAATGAAATCTCGAGTAGAGACGAGAGTCAGGAGTTTTCCACAGAGGGCATGGAGGATCTTCATCTTTTCTCCTAATAAAAAGTCAGACCAATTTTTATATTCTATTATACAACTGATAAATATGCCTTATTCTTGCATGCTCCAGACTGAAGATTAGCTCTTACTTGAGAAAACAAAGCTGTAGTGCCCCAGCTGGACTTGCAAAGAGGCATTTCCTGAAATACCTGCCCTGCTCAGAGATGCAAGCCTGAGTTTCTAAAAGTTATTAACTTTTAGCACAGAAAGAACAAAAAAGAGCAATATTATCATCAAAATGGAGATAAATGAATAGTAGATAGCAATTTTGTTTGTAGCTTGAAGGAAAAAAGACCCAAACCAGAAGGGCAATAAAAAGCAGAGACAAACTCTCAAATGCTTCTGCCAGAGAAATCCCCTTCGGCAAGTAAAACTAACTTCCCCACCCCAAATGGGTTTAAGGAAAACACTACTCCAAAGTAATGAGACTACATAGCTCTGCAACCTCTGATCTGGTGGGACCTGCAGAATACAGGACAGATGTTGGTCTAGATGACCTTCAGAGGTCCTTCCCAACCTAAATGATTTTATGATACACTAACTTTTGACTATCATTGATCTGAAGCAGTTAGAAAACTGATCACTTGATGAGCAATCTAATAATTCCCAGCATCTAATGTCTTTTATTACCTGGCAATAAATCATACACTGAGGTACTCGAAAGTTTCTTCAAGAGGCCAGGATTACTTAATCTCAGCTCCATGCAAGCATCATCAGTAGCATCAAACCCTCCTCGTTTCTGGTAGCGGTATTTTGCATTGGCTGATGTTACATCAGCGCCTGACGCTAGAATGTGAAGTCTGAGAATCTCAGAAAGAGTGCAGCTATCAAGATCCAAATTTTTCAGATTGCAGCCTACAGTTGAGAAGAATGAACAGTTACTTTCAACAGACATTTATCTGCATACAAATATTAAAAATGTGCTTTAAAATATAGAGCAAAATAAGAAGAGTAACAAAACAAGAAGTGAAACCCACACATACCCTGGTGTAACTGGGGCCATGCAGCTGCCAAAGTTGCAACTGCAGACAGTGCAGATTTTGTGGGGTCTGAATCTTCATCCAAAGCCTCTGTTAAATCTTTAAGGAAATAAACACTTTATTCTAGTGCAAATGAAAAAGTTTGTACTGTGGAGGGGAGGAAAGCAAGCCAGGTTGGTTTTTTTCTTTACAGGTTGCAGAAAAAGCAAGAGGAGGGCCAGTATTTACAACAGCATCAATGTATTCAAAACTCAATCCAACATCCAAATTAAAAGTCACTCATCTTTAAATGCAGCTAAGCCCAACTAAAAGCTAAGGACATGCATCACATGCTATATGCTGTTCTCCCTAGACAGAAGCTGTTAAAGCACCCCCAAAGCACAAAACATGCACAACGGCAACATAACAGGAAGCAACGATAGATCCATAAACACCTTGAAAGAGAAACAAGTAACAGTGCAAGAGCAACTCTATTTTGTTCCCTCAAATCATGTTTTTCCCTAAGATTTTGTTTCTAGCCAAGACCATCCAAACCAATGACACATTTTGAAACTGGTTATCACCACTCACTGCATACTTTTAATTTACTGCCTCACTGTTCTGCACAAATACAATCACTAAGGCATTACAGAGATACAGTATTTCACCAACACAAGCATCTGCACTTAATAAGGAGCATCACACATCAGCAAACTGGCTGGGAAAGCAGGGCAGTGAAAGGGACAAACAGCAAAGTTCTTGTTTCTTAGCACTTACAGGTATTCCCCAGAGGTTTACCAGAATTTTTCAGCCTGTGCTGTCACAACACTTCCAATTATTCAAGTCCAAATCATTATGCAGTTATGAAGTCACCAAGTCAATGAAGAGCCACAAATCCAAACTTAAGACCAATTGAAAAACAAATCCACAACAGACTTGTATGATGACTACAGTTGTTCGAAATCTGTCACCAGGCACTGCAAAATTAACCTCTGCAACTCCCTTCTCACTGTATTTGTGCAACAGGGTTTGGGAAAGTACTGTAGACACTAAAACCTCACAGCTATGTTGTTTTTTATTGTAGAAACACTCTCTCAAATCTAAGTAAGCAAAAATACTGACTACTACTAGTTTGGTTAGTCAGAACTATAAAGCCGAGAACATGTAATTCTTTCACAGGAAGAACATTTCTGAACAAGAGGGACAAGAAATGAAAGCTCAAAGGCAAGTAAAAGATAAAGTGCCCTGCCCACAGCACTACTAACCTAGAAGCAAACCAGCAGATTTTTGCAATTACCAGCCCCATGCAGTCAAATTAAAGTATCAAAGTTACATGACATTTTTTTCTGGTCAGTCCTATGAATAATAAAGAACCTAATACACTGGTTATGATTACCTGACAATGGGATCCTTGCTTATATTGCCCAAGCAACTCTCTCAGTAGCCAAAAGATACAGTTTTTAAAATTAAGCACTATATAAAGTTACATTTGTTAACACTGTATCAAATCTGTAACTTTATTCAATTAACAACAGTAGTAGTAGTAGCTATGCTGAAGACAGTGACCATGCTCTGTATTTTATAGCTCGGACATAAAACTGAAGCATGAGATACAGAGTAATTAAAGGAACCTTCCTGTAACCTTTGGCATCTGTCTTACGGAGGAACCACAGGATTTGCTTGACCTCTAACAAGGAGTGCCCTCATGTTCTTATCTGCCTCTAGTGAATTACAGACTAGCAGGAATGGTTAAAGCTTCTCCTGTAAACTAATCAGCAAATTTGGCAGTCCATGTAAATGCAGGACCACAGAAAAAATGGAACAAAGCCTGCCTTTCCTCCTGATCAGTAGTTAGCATATACCAAATGCCTCTGAAAACATGAGAGACTTCAGCCTCAGAGTGAAGACTGCAGGCAGAGTGCCTGTGAGGTCCTTCACTAAAAAAAACCCCACAAAGTATTTAGGAGTTGTGGATGATACTCCTAAGACTTGAATGAGTATACTGAGGAATTTTAGGTTTTGATCTGGTTAGGTCTAGAGGTTTATTGTTTTTAATAGCTACAGACAATGTTTGATATTTAGGAAAACGCCTGTTTTCCGATCCTCAGGAGAAACACCTACCAGTGCTGAAGGAAGAAGAGCAAGGTGAAGATGAGTTCCTTCACCTCTGAGACATAAGCAGGGCTGTTAAAAAGCTATTATGCTTTGCTGGATGCAATCATAGTAACAATGAGCTTGCTTTTTCTCTGTTCCCCCCCTGGAACCCCACCCTCCTGCCCAGTTTAAAGCTTCCATTTCAGATAAAAGAGTAAAACCAAGTCCATTTACATACAATATCCATGCATAATTAGACAAGGTTAAACAAAGGAATGCCATAAAACATGCATTTAAAAGTTAATTCCAGTTTTTCAGCAGTAAAACTAAGGATCTGACCTTTGGTCTCAGCATCAGCTATTTGATCTTTGGCCACTTCCTCTTCCTCTTCGGCCATTGCCTGAAAGATGGCAGTCAGGAAGAAAAACAGCAATTCACATAGTGGGCCTTCAGTGTCATTCCTACAAGAGCTTCCTCTAAAACTTCTGTGAATAAAGTTAAGAAGTGTCACTTTTGCCACAAAGTTGGAAAGCAATTATGTACTGAAGAATGAAAACATTTTTTTCCCCTTCAGCTATGATAATCAAGTTACTTATCCATAATTTACTGCAAATATTCCTAAGGTGATACTGCCAGAACACAACATTTTCCTAATGCATAACTGCAAGACTAAAGTACAAGTAGACATTTTACTAAGCAGATCAACAGCCTCTACATTGAAATAGATTTTGATTTCATAAACATTGCAGAAGTTGACTGTGAAGAGAAAAAAATTGACTGATAGGCACTTGTGAGCATTGACACGTTAAAGCTTCAGAGAAAATTCTGTAGCACTGGTACTTGGGTGCACAAGAGATGTTTGGTAGGAGAAGGGACGCTGCAAAAATCAGGGCACCCTGCCACATAAACGACAACTTGCCTAAAGTCACTCCTTCAGGAAATTCATCTTGAAGATCAAAAAGTTCACCAAAAGCATACAAAAACTCCAAAACCATCAAAGCATCACCAAAGATCTCAGGAGGCAGTCTTGTCTTCACTGGCATTGGCACGGGCAGTTCCTGTAATCCAAATGGGACAACTTAATATTGTTATATGGTTTCTGCAGAGGACACAAGTGATTAAAAATCAAGCAGTCTGCCATTCTAAGGAGTTTATCTTTTGGGGTGCTGTACCTTTTACTGAAAATGGTTCTGGAAGACTCATAATTATCATGCTAACATCTCTGGTAGTCCTAACTTAAAAAAACAAAGAGCACGGACATACATCCTTGGAGTCAAGAGTTTACTCATGCTCATCAAGTTAAACTGTTTCACATCTTGTTTACAGGAACTCACATCCTCTACAAGTTAGGCACATGAGCTGTCAAGATTCTTCCTATAAACCTGTTATTATTTCACAAGAGCTTTGAATTTAAGTTTGCTGGAACTGTGCAGAGAAGCAAAAATACATACATTCTTAAAAGGTTCCTCATTATCACTTACAAAGAGAAGCAAACAAGACCCCAACACATTCTCATAAAAACACATTCATCTAATACTAGCATACACAAGATTTTGTCAAGTGATTGAGTGTCCTGGTATTTATGTTTTTTGTGTTGGCAAGGCAGTTAAGATAGCTGAAGACACGTTAAAGGGAGCTGATGTAACCATGTAACAAGACCACTTTCCAGACACCATCTTCGAAGCACAGACATCAGTGTCTAGCACTGAGTTTGACTTTCAAATTACTCTGTTGATGAAACCCTTCAAGATTTGTCTTCATTTAGCATTACTTCCAGAAGAATGGCTCTTCTCCACAAGGTGGTATTTCAGAAACATCAACCAGAAGAATGCCAAACACTATGCTTTCAGGACACAGAAAGCTATTGCATACATTTCCCAAGACAGGAATTTAGATGAGAAAGCAAGAAAGACCTACCCATGGGCTGCTTCTCAACAACAAAATCCCCATTCTTGTCAATATTCACTGTAGTTATAACACTGCTTTCCCACTCCTCACTTTTCCTTTTCCAGCTGAAGCATAGCAGTACTGTTTTGTACAGCTTCCTCTCCTTTTGACAATATTCTTCCCTCTCTTCAGTTTCTTCTCCCTTTCTAGACACAGCTAAGGGTTTTCAGTCTCATCTTCAAGAGCCTATACAACTTTCCTGGCAAATACATTCAATTCTCACATTCCTCCAACCAGAGCTATTACCACTTAACACATATCTCTATTCCACTTCTCTACCATTTCTGTCATGTTTCCCTACATATCTCGACCTGCCATCCCTGTGTTTTTAGCAATTTTACCTCCTTTCATTATCCCTTGCCAAAATTAGTAAAGTGTACAGGTGTAACACTAGACAATCTTCTATTATATACAGCCACACTACAGAGCCATGGAATCATTTCAGTTGGAAAAGACCTCTAAGATCATCAAGTCCAACCACTGACCTGACATCACATGGCCATTAAACCACGTCACAAAATGCCTTGTCTGCATGTTTTGTTAAACACCTCCAGGGATTGTCACTTCACCTCACCAGGGACACCCTGCAATAGATCAGGCTGGCCAGAGCCTCATCCAGCCTGGTCTTAAAAACTTCCAGGGATAGGGCCTCAACCACCTCCCTGGATAACTCATTCCAGGGCTTCACCACTCTCATGGTGAAGAACCTCCTCCTCACATCCAGCCGAAATCTCCCCACCTCCAGCTTCATTCCATTCCCCCTAGTCCTATCACTACCTGATAGCCTGAGAAGTCTCTCCCCAGCCTTCCTGTAGGCCCCCTTCAGATACTGGAAGGCCACAATTACATGACTGCAAATGATTCACAACCTCCAGTATTCAGATGGGACGTAGATTTGTCTCTGCATTAGGGAATCCAGCTTGGGGACCCTGTGAAGTATGAGCCTCGGCTATTCCAAATTCAGTCATACCTTAAGATCATCACATTCCATATCTTCTCTAGGCTTACTCCACTGTTTCAGGTATTCCACATACTTTCTTTTTTCTTCACGCAGCTTCTCCCTTTCCTGAAAACCACAGTGATAATGGTTCATAAAATACAGTCAGATCATCCCATTATAGTTCAGAAACTGCACCCCTTACTTCAATCACACTGAAAAAGAAAACACCTTTAACTAGTACCAAAGAAATCTAGTAATTGTTATTTTGTATGAGATCTAGTAATTGTTATTTTGTATGAGATGCTAACAAAAAACAGAAGTAAACTGTGGTGATACTTAGTGGAATTAGTCATGGGGTTTCCTTAGGGGTTGGGACTGTTGTTATGGGGGAGGGGTTCTTTTGGGGGGGGTGGTATCTGGGGTTTCTTTCTATTCTTTTGGTTTGTTCCATTGATTCGTTTGTTTTTCATGGAAGTGGCTGAGGGAAAAAAAATATCTAAAAATAAAGATTATTATGAAAAGGTGCCACAAAGAAGAAGATAAACAAAATTGATCATGGGTATGTCTGTGGTGAAATATAAGCAGAATGAATAATTTCTTCATCTTCAAAGTGCCAAAAAGTTCCTCAGCGATTTGTAACCAGAGAGAAACCACAAGGAAACCCACAACTATTTAATATGCTGTGAAACTCATGAAGTGCAGCATCTTTAACACTTACATAGAGGGAACAAAGTCAAATACTGTCACACATTATTAGCAAAAATGCCGAGTTGTTTGGGTCTAACTACTTCACAAGGTCAAAACTCTTTTTGTGAGCTACAATTACAATACAGTGAATGTTATCCAGAACTATAAATTCATAATCATGTAACTGCATATTCTTCTAAAAGGCACTTCTTGTAACTGAAAACAGGTAATGGAAAATAGATTGAAGCAGTCAGCAACTAAGAAACAAACCAGAAAGAAACCATGCTGTTCATATATGAAAAACTGCAAATGGATTACTTTTCCTTTCTATTTTGAGTCTCTCTTTCTCCTCTTTCTTCTTCATCCTTTCTTCTTCCACAATCTTCTTTAATTCTTCTCTCTTTTTTTCCTTATCTTCTTTCTCTTTTTTCTTCGCTTCCATAGCATTTGCCTTCTCCTGTTTTAATTTAGCCTTTTCAAAAGCTAGGAGGAAAAACATCCCAACAGTTAATTTTTCTTGTATAAGTGTTTTATTTAACTCTGCTAAATAAGCTGACTTATTTATAATTACCATATCAAAAAGATATTGCTATGGAGACTGCATTGTTTCTGTGCCAAGCAGAAATTCAATTACCTGAAAGTTCCTTAAAGACTCAGAATTTTAGCCTGTGTATTATCCATGTTTCACAAGGCTGTCAATCACTGCAATAGTCAAATGCATCTGGGTTTGGGTATACATGTTTATTACTCATTCATTGTTTTCTATCAAGTGACATATGGAGAGCTGACTCCAAATCCATATAATTACAGCAGAAGCAGGTTACAACTAGGTGTGGCATATAACCATGAAATATATGTGATAGTAAATAAAAATTTTACATCAGTGGACTTTAAATATTTAATTAATACTGAGAAGCCAAAACACTTGAAACCTACTTAGTACTTCAGTGGGTTTTGTGCAAGTTTTACTTCTGTTGCACAGTTTAAGCTGGTGTAATTGGCAGTAAATGTCATTGCCTTAGGAGATCAAGATTCTTTTGTTGTTGCCTGCAGAGGAACAGCAGGATACAAATTTCCACTTTCTGTGGACAGATGTCTGTCAACTCACAAATAAAAAGGGGGGTCAGGAAGTCCATCATTTTAATTGAATAAACAAGAGATCCTTACTTCCAAGTAAGTTTTTTACTACTCTTTCCTAGAAGATTTTGAAAATGGGCTAGGACTGCTTTTACAGATAGCTACTGCACATAGCAGCAGTGTCTCACAAATACTGGCAATGTCTCTAACCCAACAAATGAGCAGCAAAGCTGATTTCCACCCCCCCAAGTCTTCTACATACTGAGAAAGTTCTTTTTCCATGGCACTTGGCATATTGCTACCTTTTCACATGATTAAGTTAAGCCAGAATGAGTCTTTTAGAAGCTGTAGTTAATGCCACACAAGAAAGGAAGCAGCTTTGATGTCTATGAGCTATTACCTGTGCTGTCATTTCTAGCACATAAACAAAGAGATGCTAGTTGTGCAACCAAGTGGACACACAAAGTGTAATGCAACCCATTAAACCCTACAGTCCCTGCCTCCTATGAGGACAAGGTCCTGAGCAGCCCCAGACAACTTTGCAGTTATTTAAGCAAATGTTGGCCTAAATAATTTCTAGATGTCCTTGCCATCCTAAGACAGTTTATGATAACAGAAACAAAAGGTAGGAACCAGATGAAAGCCCTTCCTTAGGAAGGACATCAGTGCTTACAATCCAGAAGAACATGTTGTCTGAGCTTTGTCTCCTCAAGAAGATGCATCACTTTATCTAGTTTAACCCATATGAAAGGCACATTGGCCCCCTTCCTTACTTCATTTGAAATCAGAGCTAATCAATCTGAAGTCAGTCTCCTATGTGACTTGTGCTCTTGGAATTAGAAAAATTCTTAAACACTGTAATCAATCTTGCAGAATATTTAGAAGTACCTTAAATATCTACATACAGACATCTTCAGGAAGACTCAAGATTTCCTTAGGAATTATTACAGGTTTAGAAAGCATTGCAATTCTCTTAAATTTTGAGGTACTTTTTTCCTTTTGCAGATCTTCCTCAGACAACAGATTGTGTCACACATTCACATTTTGACATACCTTCAGCTGGTAAAACTTACATATGGTCACTTCACGGTCCAAACTTCTGCAAGAGTTAACTTTGCTCTTTGAGGCAGAAATTGACACAGTTGGACCACAAGCTTTCTATATTTCGCCAGTTTAGTAAATTAAAAAAATTGAACAAGGAAACAACTGCTCCAACCACTCAAAAGAGCACTTTGTAATAGTGCTGTGAGGGTGCGCTCTTAGTACATTTGCCCTTTGAAAGGTACAACCCCAAAAGCGCTCTAATTATGGCCTGCCCTCAGACCTGCAAAAACTGGTTCTACTAGTCACAGAACTAAACTTCAACTTACCCATGGCCTGCACATCATCTTTTTGCTTCTGGAATCTGGGCTTTTCCTTTGCTACTTTACTTTTGTTTCTTTGGGTATTCTGTTTAGCAGTAATCTCATCCTCCTGATAGAGAATTCACAGAGGGAGTGGAGAAAAATAAAAAGAACAGTTACAGTGAAATGACCAGCAACAGATATTTTTCAATAGTTGTCTAACCCAAGAATAAAAACAGCCTGTAAGAGTTTTCCCACAAACATACTAAGTAGTCAGCAATCCTGCCTAATGGTTGGGGGGAAAGGGAGAAATTCAAAACTTATTCTTCTACCTGTTTAGTGCACTAAACAGTATTTAGATACAGGCAGGTGACACAGACACAATCTGTATCTGAAGGCAAGTAACATAACTGTATCTCAGAGTACAAATTAAGGTTTTTTTATCAATTTATTTATTACTCCTTTCCAGAAAGAACAAGTACATTGTTTCTTTCCAATACTCTGAGAAGATAGTTTCTTGGTGGGACCAGAGAAATGATCTATCAATTATTACTTAGCAATGAACCAATCTAATGGCAACTACATCTCAATTCATCCTCAAAGAAAAGGAAAAAAAAAAAGGAATTCAAGGCTGGTGCTCTGGCAACTGAAACAAAAGCTCAGAAAAAAAGGAAAAACTTAAAGACTGTGCTGATGTGTTATCATGAAATCACAGAATGGTAGGGGTTGGAGGGGACCTCTGGAGATTGAGTCCAATTCCCTTAGGGCAGACCACACAGGAATGTATTCGGACATGTTTGGAAAGTCTCTATAGACAAGATAACTTCATAACCTCTCTGGGCAGCCTGTTCTAGTACTCTGTCACCCTCACAGTAAAGAAGATTTTCCTCATGATGAGTGAATCATCCTGTGTTCCCATTTTGTGTCCATTGCCCCTTGTCCTATCACAGGGAACCACTGAAGAGAGACTGTCCCCTTCTTGACACCCACCCTTCAGGTATTTATAAACCCTTCTCAGTCTTCTCCAGACTAAACAGACCCAGGTCTCTTAGCCTTTGCTCATAAGACACGTGATCTAGTTCCTTACTCATCCTCACAGTTCCCTGGAAATAAAAACATTACTTACAAGACTAGTAGATGCCATCTTTGGAGGTCTCCCTCGTCGTCTGCTTGCAGGACTGAAGACAAACGTGGGTGGCTCATCAGGAAAGAAGTAAGAGAAATTTTGTTCTGCTAGATTATATTTTGCAATTGATGTTGCCTTAGTGAAAAAGATGAAAATAGACAGTCATTGTGAAATTCTTACCTTTTCATAAATATAATTAAGGAATCATTAATTCCCACACAGAAAAAAAGACAATAGAAGTAACTAAATTCACAATTTGTTAGCTTAGGATAAGAAGTGAAACTATGAAGCAGTATAAGTGGAGAGTTAAAACATCAAGTGAATAATAACCTAAGCAGCACACATATCTGAAAATAGTTATCCTCATTTGGCAAGATTTTATTTCTTTAGATGCCTTTTAGCAAACACAGCTGGACAGAGTCTTCCTAGCAAGTTACTGCAATGTGTTGAGGAGGACTTTGTTTTACAGAGAAAGCTGGAAAATTAGTTTACCGGGGGGGGGGGGGGGGGAATTAAAAACCAACCAAAACCCACACAGTTCTCTATCATACCTAAACATTTCTGCAGGAGGAGAGAATTTTATTTCCCTCATTCTAAACTGTCAAAATTTCTTATTAAGCTGGCTTTCTCAACCTTGTGAGTTCAGGAAGTCTGCCCTTTTCAAGTGGTACGGCTGAAGATACAAAGGAGGCACTCCAAATAGGACTAGTTTGTGTGACTGCTGCAATGCAAAGCAATCAGCAAGGAACAAGAAGATATTCCACAAAAAGGCTAAAGAGAAGATGACAAATCACACAGATTACAACAATTTTTCTGAAGCTCCAGAAAGCTTTGCTAATAGATCACCAGACCCAGCACACTGTACCACATCAAGGACAACAGGATTGCTAAACTATCCTCTTCCTTGGGCTTGTTATCTCTTTCAATTCTGTTTCTTTTCAAGAAATTGACTTCAAAGTTGCAAACTGATTCAGAAATTAATTGCCTTCATTATTTTCTACAGCTTTCAAAGGCAAGACTATAACTGATGCTCCCATCTCTCAGCACTTTCCTGCGCAGAATGAGGAGTTACACACCTATATAAGGATCCCTCTTGAAAACACACAAAATACACAATGTAATGAACAAATATTCTGTTTCCTAAAAACAAGATGACGATAAGAAGGATGTCAGGGTTAAAGCAACACTAGGGTGCTTGGTTGCATGGTTTAGTTGATTAGGTGGGTTGGATAATAGGTTGGATGCAATGATCTTGAAGGTCTCTTCCAACCTGGTATATTCTATTCTAAAGAGAGTTTAGGGTCTCCTGGGGCAGAGAAAGCAAAGCAAGGAAAATTGCTACCTACTTGGTAAGTGTGGGAAACACTGCTCAATTCCTTAAGCACAAGGAAACACAAATTTTCACTCATCCCACACAGACCAGAGATTTGAATTTCAGTCTACACTTGTACTAAGTATCATTGTATCTTTAAGATATGCATTTTAACATCTTCAGTATCTAAGGCCTCATCAAAAGTCCATTCCAGCCACCTGAAATCTCTGGTATTTATGGCTCACTGAGTAACTGGAAACTGAATTCAGTCTACAATATAATATTTTCCAACTGAAAGAATTACACCACAATAATATTAACTTACTGTACTGAAACAGAACTAGTTACTTTTAATTGACTTCCAAACATCAGCAAATATCAATAAAACCTTGAAGAATGAAAATAACTCTCAAGTTAGACTAAGCAAAACTCTATTGTGTTTTAATAAATAACATTTTTCTAGGTAAAAGTTTACATTTTTATTCTGGGGACTCTTCTAAACTGTTAGCCAAAGAAGGAAGGCTCAGAGGTAACCTAATTGTGGACTTCCAGTATCTGAAGGGGGCCTACAAGAAGGCTGGGGAGGGACCTCTCAGGACATCAGGTAGTGATAGGACTAGGGGGAATGGAATGAAGCCGGAGATGGGGAGATTCAGGCTGGACATGAGGAGGAAGTGAGGGTGGTGAGGCCCTGGAATGGGTTGTCCAGGGAGGTGGTTGAGGCCCCATCCCTGGAGGTGTTTAAGACCAGGCTGGATGAGGCTCTGGCCAGCCTGATCTAGTGTGGGGTGTCCCTGGCCATGGCAGGGGGGTTGGAACTAGATGATCCTTGTGGTCCCTTCCAACCCTGACTGATACTATGATGATGAAGTACAAGATTAGTTTTTGCTTCACAGAGAGAAAAAAAAAAATACCTCTTTGCTTACAAAGTTAACAAAACTCTGTTTTTACAGGAAAAAAAAAATGCAGTATTTACCCCTTTATTTTGGAACAGCCAAAGACTAACTCAACATGTTATACTTACAAAAAGATAAGCTTGTAGTTTAAGAAAGAAGCTCTGAGTAGCTAGCAGAGAAAAGCAAAACCAAGACTGAGTAGGGTCAATAATCTATCCCAACAATTATTCCTTATTTACCTTAGTTTTAATGACTCCATCATGTGGTTCACAGTGTTGCTTCAGAAAAAGTTTAAGTCTGTCACGAGAAAAGAGATGTTTCCTCCTGCTGTATTAGAAAAGAAAGATAACATGAACAATAATTGGAGATGCAAACTGATAAAGTCTAGTTGACAGTACATGCCAGAACATGAGTAACAGATCACAATGAACCTTCTTCTCATTTTCTTCATTATGAATTGCATCCTTACCCATGTAACTAAGTCAATTCTCTGCAGCCTTGATTCAACTAATAATTGCCTTATGAGTAAAACCCAAGTAATACTTGAAACAGTTGTTTAAGCACCTGCAATTTTTGTTTTGATGATCCTGATATGTCCTCTTTTACAGACATACACAGACAAACTCCACAGCCTCTTCATCCCAATTAGATCTTTCAAACAAACTGAGGGGCCTAGTTTAGGAAAGATGTTGAGTTGCTAGAACGTGTCCAGAGAAGGACAACAAAGCTGGTGAGGGACCACAAGCCCTATGAGGCTGAAGGAGCTGGGGTTGCTTAGCCTGGAGAAGAGGAGGCTCAGAGGAGACCTAATTACTCTCTACAACTACCTGAAGTTGTAGCCAGGTGGGGGTTGGTCTCTTCTTCGAGGCAACCACCAACAGAACAAGAGGACACAGTCTTGAGCTGTGCCAGGGGAGGTTTAGGCTGGATGTTAGGAAGAAGTTCTTCACAGAAAGAGTGATTGGCCATTGGAATGGGCTGCCCAGGGAGGTAGTGGAGTCACCATTACTGGAAGTGTTTAGGAAGAGACTGGATGAGGCACTTGGTTCCATGGTTTAGTTGATTAGAAGGTGTTGGGTTATAGGTTGGATGTGATATCTTGAACGTCTTTTCCTGGTTAATTCTATTCTATCAGAGTAGATTTTAAAAGCCCAAATAAGATTGAAGTCAAGTTGTTTTAGAAGAGGGTATAAAGAAACAAGCAAACAAGGACAGCAGGAAAGCAGTACTCACATCTCTCAGACAGGGAGGTGAGGCACAGAAATCTCAAGCCCACAAGCAAGAGGGATGAATTCCTGCACTGCTCAGTCAAGCTGTGGCACTCCTTGCTACAGGGCAGTGTGTGCTCTAAATGCCTCCTGGCATCCCAGGGAACCCACACCACTCCATAGCAAGGAGAAAACCAACTCCACAGGACTTGATAATGAAAAATCCCTCTCAATTCATGCTGTAATTAAATGGCTTGAAATTACTGTAGTGTTTTTGGTGGTGGTGGTGTTTGGTTGGTTGGTTTTGTGAAGGTTTTGTTTTGTTTATTTTTTGTTGTCATGCCTCCCCCCCCCCCATTGCTGGCTTTGGGGTTTTTGTTTTCTGGGGGGTTGGGGTTTTTCCCCCCTCCCTTAGAGTATCCAGCTTATAAAGTTTTGATGCACAATCTACTCAAAAAAAACCCCACCAAAAACCAACACAAAGATAAAATTATGTTGCTTAAGGAGCAAACTCTTCACAGCTTATGTTTTAAATCAGTAAAGCTGTCTGACTGCCAATGTCTTCTCCAACATTTCAAACTAGCAATGCTTGCAATGCCAGTATTTCATCAGTATCATACAACAGGGTTCTCCAACTTTTTTCCCCCTGCCCCATTAGTCACAGCAGTAGGCACATCAGAAACAAGAGCAGGTCTCATCTACATTCTAGTGAAAGCAGAGAGGTGTAAAGAGTTGGTATTTGTGTAGTAAAGCTTGGAACCCTTGCTACAGAAAGCCTGGGAAGCAGCATTTTGTTCCAGTCTTATGTTTCTTCTAACATGTTATTTTGAAATACTGTTTCCTATCAAAAGTATCTTACAGCAACTTACACAACTCACACAGTTCTACAGCATTCATGCAGTATTTTTTACCTTAATTGAGATGCTTTAACAATAACAGTTTCATATAGTTCTTTTTTAATAGGCTGGACTTTGTATTTGAACAAAGAAGGCTCAATTATGGCTTTCTTCTCCCTTAAAAAAGAAACATAAGAAAAAGTTAACTACAATCACAAAATATCAGCCTTACATTGCACATGTTTAATATATTTATGCACATACACAGTGGACCCCTTGAAAATACCCAGCCGTATTTAATACAGTCTGTAATTTCCACTAGGCATCAAAGAGGACCTGTTCATTTCTGCCAACTTTCCTGCCACTAGATATAGATCTGCATCAAAGCCACTTCCTGCAAGGGACAGGAAAAGGGAACAGGAATGTTTGTTTTCTTAACAGGGAGAAGGGAGACAAGAAGGGAAGAAAGGACAAAAAGAGAAGACAGCCTTCTCAGGGACGGGGATGCATCTCCTTAATACCCTCATGATGGCAACAGAAAGGCAGGAAAAAGAAGAAAAATGTGAGAGAGTCCAAACCACAGAGTTAAATAAAGTGCATATAAAGAGAAGCCAAAGAGCTATGCCTCTCAAAATGAGTAAAAGTCAGACAGAATCTGGTTCTGAAATACTGGTTTAGAAAAAGCACCCTCACCTCCAACATTCTGAAAGTAACAGAAATAAGGCAATGCCTCTACACTTTCAAATAAATTCTTATTGTCCCCAAAGTATACTTCCATTGCACAGCTTTCAGATACAGAGAACTAGATTTCACCACCACCCCCAACCCCAGGAAATATTTATTCACTTTTAACTTGAGAGTGACTGCTTTCTTAAAACTCTTCCTAAGAGATGTTAAGAGGGAGCTGGGGTTGTTCAGCCTGGAGAAGACAATACTCTGGGTGAGACCTAATAGTGGCTTTGCAGTACCTGAAAGGGGTCTACAAGGAGGCTGAAAAGGGATGGTTTACCAAAGCCCTGTAGTGATAGGATGAGGGGCAATAGTTTTAAACTACTGAAGAGCAGATTTAGGGTGCACATTAGGAGGAAGTTCTTGACCATGAGGATGGTGGAACACTGAAATAGGTTGCCCAAGGAAGTAGTTGTGGCCCCATCCTTGGAGATATTCAAGGTCAGGCTCAACAGGGCTCTGGGCAACCTAATCTAATGGAAGACATCCTCACTCACTGCAGGGAAGCTGGACTAGCTGACATTTGAAGGTCCCTTCCAACCCAAACCATTCTATGATTCTAACCACCCAGGTCTGGTGTGCTACCAAACCAAAATTCACTCCTTTAAAAACTGAGAGTTTTTGCCACAGAGAATATAACTCAGGTACTGTAGTATATTGTGTTTTTTTGACAGACTTCATGAACAGAGTTAAAGTAGTGAGATATTCTTTAAATAATATTGCACTTTGTTTTCTGGGCCTCTCACTTTGCGAAAGATGTTGAGTTGCTGGAAGGTGTCCAGAGAAGGGCAACAAAGCTGGTGACATGTTTGGAGCACAAGCCCTGTGAGGAGAGGCTGAGGGAGCTGGGGTTGCTTAGCCTGGAGAAGAGGAGGCTCGGGGCAGACCTTATTGCTGTCTGCAACTACCTGAAGGGAAGCTGTAGCCAGATGGGGGTTGGTCTCTTCTCCCAGGCAATCAGCACCAGAACAAAAGGACACAGTCTCAAGCTGCACCAGGGGAGGTTTAGGCTGGATGTTAGGAAGAAGTTTGTCATAGAAAGAGTGATTGGCCATTGGCATGGGCTGCCCAGGGAGGTGGGGGAGTCACCATCACTGGAGGTGTTTAGGAAGAGACTTGATGGGGTGCTTGGTGCCATGGTTTGGTTGATTAGATAGTGCTGGGTGATAGGTTGGACTCAATGATCTCAAAGGTCTCTTCCAATCTGGTTAATTCTGTTCTACTCTATTCTATTCTGTCCTAAATAACAGAACTAACTTCTCCTAGGGTGCTAATTTGTAATCAAAAAGTCATGTTGCTTTATCAGGAAGAATTCATTTGTCATCTTATTTCAGCAGTATGGGAAGGTAAAGAAGTTATGTGGCTGAACTACAGCTATGCACTTCATCAACACTCTCAGCCCTTTTGGTAGGGCTTGAAGGTGCAGTCTGTGACAAAGCAAAATAAATCAGTATCTCACTTGCTGTTCTTTAGCCTTATAAAGAACACACTTGAGATGTAGTGAATTGTACTTGGCAAGGTTGTTGAATACAAAATTTGTTACTATTCTCTTTTCTTCTCCAATAACTCTGTGAAACAGAAGTCCAAAGAAATGCAGTAGTTGGATGTCTAATGAATAGATTCATTCATATGAATTACGTATAAAAGAAACAGAACTTCTTCTATTCACAGTTAGTGGCATTTTAGATGAGAATAATTTGCAAATCTCTGGAGAAAAAGTATTTACAATGATTATATGATCAACATAGTTAAAAACAAATGAAGGGACAGGCTGCTCTGGGCAGCCTGATCTAGTTGAGGATGCCCCTGCTGCCTGCAGAGGGGGTTGGACTAGATCACAGTATCACCAAGGTTGGAAGAGACCTCAAAGATCATCGAGTCCAACCTGTCACCACAGACCTCATGATTAGACCATGGCACCAAGTGCCACGTCCAGACCCCTCTTGAACACCTCCAGGGACGGTGACTCCACCACCTCCCTGGGCAGCCCATTCCAATGACAAATGACTCTCTTGGTGAAGGGCTTCCTGCTCACCTCGAGCCTAAACTTCCCTTGGTGCAGCTTGAGACTGTGTCCTCTTGTTCTGGTGCTGGTTGCTAGAGAGAAGAGACCAACCCCTTCCTGGCTACAACCACCTTTCAGGTAGTTGTAGAGAGCAATGAGGTCTCCCCTGAGCCTTCTCTTCTCCAGGCTAAACAATCCCAGCTCCCTCAGCCTCTCCTCATAGGGCTTGTGCTCAAGGCCTCTCACCAGCCTTGTTGCCCTTCTCTGGACACGTTCAAGTGTCTCGATGTCCTCCGTAAACTGAGGGGCCCAGAACTGGAGATGACCTTTGGAGGTCCCTTCCAACCCAGACCATTCTATGTTTCTGTGAAAAGTTTAGACTTGAACTTTAAACAGCAGCAACACATCTACTGGACCTACAGTTAAGCACTATGACATACTCTTGCTGCCTTGCATGATGCTATTCAATGTAAGAGTCTAAGATGAGTCACACAGACCAACTCTTATTAAAGAAATATCATTTTAACACCCACCCCCTCCCCCCCCAGGTAGTCATATTAGCAAAACAGAGATAAACTGTATAAACAAGGGAATACAGTAGACCAACTGGCAAGATTTTAACATCTCTACCAAACAATACAGTCTGTTAAAAAAGGCTTCATATTTTGGTCATACTGTAACTTGATCTTCAATGATCATCTTCAGTTTCAAGATGGGAATGCTAAAGTCATAAAGGCTGCTGCTAGCAATTTCTGAGTAGTATCTAACTTCTTCTTTCATCATACACACCCTTGTTTCCAGCCCCGCAGTCTAACAAGCTAGAGAAGGACCCAAACAAACAATCATTAGAGAGAAAATAAAAGGCATCAGGGTGCCAGTGTTATACCAAAAGTATATTAGCTTATTTGTACCTCTTGATTAGATTCTAATTTCTGATACACTCTGCAATCAAAAGCAGAGGCCAAAGAATAATCAACTAGTTGACTCTTGTATCATTAACCTGTGAGTTTGATTAAATCCTCATCTTCAGAGGGTCATATGTAACAGTTGTAAGTTTGACTTGACAATGATTCTAGTTTCCCAGCTAAGTTAATGTATTTCTGAGATCTCCTCCATGAAGTAAAAATGTTGCTTTGTGCAGAAGGGGATGAAAAAGGTCATCCAGCACACACAAAAAAGCTTTAACAATTACACAGATTATCTAGATTACCTCACTTTGACATGAAAGTAAGTTTATATTTTACTTTATAAAGCATTATATACAATCTACAAGTTAGCAAAGGTTAGATCCATTTCACAGCAGAGATCCCCTAGGAGTTAAGTATTCCCAGAAGAGCTCTGACAGAATACCTTGCAATTTAGTAGGTGAAAACTGGGACTGGGTCACCCCCTCTTCTCTACTGCACTCAAGTAAATGTGCCCCACACCTGCAGTCTGGCATTTTTTCGAATGAGGTTATTCTGAGCCACTGACAGACAATAATCTCATCAGCCTTTTCAATTACTTTGGTATGGTGACCACATGACTTGCCTATAAATTTGTGCTTACAATCCTACTGTATTATATTCAGACAGCATGGTCTTAAGGTAGCTTTACCCAAAAACTTCTCAGACCTTATCCTTGAGTTACCATGGGCATGTCCAGGACATGGCTATCAATATTACCTGGCCTGAATCATGCTGGAGCTACATAAATCTTGCAGTATTAATGCAACTAAGAAAATTACAAATAAAAAACACTGAAGGACAGAGGATCAGGAATGCATCAAAAATGAATGCTGTCCTCCTTTCCCCCCAAAAAAACAGACAGTGGCTTTTCTTCTCCTCTTGGACTAAGTTTGGGAATGGAGAAAGCTCCCTTGAAGAATGTTAGCTAAATAATGCAATCATTTATGGTCTCCTCATGCTCCAGTGCAAGCCTTACACAGAGGTAATCTGTCAGTGTATTGATCCTGATAGAAAACCTGGTCTCCATCACCTGTGAAGATTGCTGTTGCCAAGCTACTTTACACCAAGCAATTACACTGCCCATTTGGAGCCAGGAATGTTCTGGGATCTGATCATAAACTTCAACACGGAAACACAGCAAGCTGAAGACTGTTAGCAGCATGTTACTTACACTGCTTTAGGGAGAGGACAACAGCACCTGGCAACAAAACCCTGACTTTGCATGTTCTGATGAAGATTTCAAGCTGCCTTTGATGCAATACTTTTGTCTTTCTTTTCACAATATAAAGTGGATTAAGACCCACCATCATAATTGTTAGATTCAGGGGGTGGAGCAATGGGAGAGGAAGAAAGGAAAGAAGAAAGATAAGGAAGATGAGGAAGGATTTGTCCTACCGAAGACACGGTATAGCCTTAATGACAGGAAGCTATGACCTCACTTGTTGACATACCCTGTTCGTAACTTCTCCTAATAGAGTCAGAAAACTAGGCTGAAGATGGAAATGAAATATGGATAGAAAGGTTCTACTGGCCTCATTCCCAAAGTTAGTTAGTTCTGCTTGCATCCCAAAATTTGCAGAAATAATTAAATCTCTCCCAAAATAAAGACAATACTTTGTTTGAAATTGATTAAACACACAAATATAGTGCCACAAACCATCCAGTAAGCCAACAAGAAGTTTTGCTTCTAGCATTTCTGATGTGGTCAGTGGTCCACATTACTCACAGATCTGGTAGAAGGAATGTCATGAATTGCAGCTAGCACTGTATATATTTGGCAGTCTAAGTCCCTCAACGTCCAACTCCACTCTCAAATGCTCAAGCAAATGCAGTTCAATGAGTTCAACCTTACCCTTAAATATATTAATTTCAACTGTGAACACTACTGTTCTATGATGACCACTATCCTGCAGTACCAGAGGGTGCCAGGGCATAGTATTAGCAGTTTAAAATCTCAGAAGATTGCTACTTTTTACTTCATAAGCCAGGCTCTTCAAGGCAGCCTAGTTTTCTGAAGGGGTAAAGGAATGAGAGCACCCTGGCCTCCGTCTTCCCACCCAACCTCAGCTCTTAAAGCAGAAAACAAGAAGAAAAGTCAGCAGGAACATTCTTACAGTGCATGTGGCTATTTCTGCCCCACACAGACAGGGTAGGGGCAGAGAACGGTTGGGATCTCTAATGACGTCTATTTTCAGTTAAGATTCTTCAGCCTTACAGAGTCTTCAGGAAAAATATTTGCAGATGGCCCATCAATCTGTGCTGTGCTCCCCTCCCCCTCTCTCACAAACACACTGAGCATCTGCTATACCATTGTTTAACAGCACTGCAGCTTTGTACGATGGCTGGGTCTCAAAATCTGGAGATCTGCATGCAGACAGAGGCAGAACTGTGGGTTCTGCACATATCAACTTGACACTGGTCCCAAAGCGAGTAACATCTATACTTTCCACAGTCAAGTTTCTCCATAGACAGCAAAATACAGTCCCTTGAGGCTGCAAAATGATGTCATTCACTCTAGTGGGATTGTTTTATTGTTATGAGTAATGGTATAAAGAACCTCGGATGCCAATATACAAAAGCTGACAACAATGCCTTTCAGATAGGCTTTACAAGCACAGTAATTAACACTTTAAGTTTTCATATTCCCAGAATATATCCAGAACCTAAGTGAAGTGTTATTACAGTCTTGTATTTGTTACAAAAACACCCCCTTAAAACTTCTAGTAAGCATTTTAAAGCTGCAATTTAAGCTGGTAGCATAAATGCTAGTTAGGTATGTCATAGAACAGTGCTTCAAAAAGTTGTGTATTTGCACAAGATTTCTCTAAGAGAAAGAAATTTTCCCTCCCTTGTCTGCATTGTCAAAATAAGTAACCAGACTGACTGGGAGTATAAGACTCAATCTTACTCCCAGCTCTGCATACATGAAAGTGACAGCAATATAAAGGGATCAATTCCACAGTCAGCTCTGTGCACGCCTGCATAATTCCAAGAATAACCTCCTTTCAAATGCCATATGCCCTGTGGAACACAGAAAATGCATTTCTTTTCTCAAAGAACTAGGACCTCTTCGTGAGCAACCTGGAAACTGCCTTCAAGGGACAGTGGAGAATTAAAAAAATAATTTAAAAAAATTATTTATCCCATGTTATTTTCTTAGTCAAGTGAGAAGTTCCACCCTAGTTACTCAAGGCCGGTCAGGGCATGGAAGTCTTCATGTAGTAATCGATGAGAATGACCTCTGCATCCACATGACATCTCAAAGTCAGTGGCAGTTCCTGTGAAGCCTGTATATTGCTAGATATAAGATCAGGACCCACTGCAAACCTCCTTCTCCCATCAATATTGTCATTGTGATGCACAGAAATCTTTCTTCTCATTATACTGCTAGGATAAGCTGCATATGTAAGCTCAATTACTGATCAGTCATGGGATACTCCAAATGAAACACCACAATTATAGCTAAAAAGCTGTCTTATTCAATGTTATTAAGCTAATCTAGCCTAGAGGTAGTGCCTTAAGACAAGACACACAGTGTTACCCTGCACCTAAAATCACATATGGACACACGCACAATGAAGAAAGCTTTCTACATTTTTATGGACACAAACACACCAAGTCCCTGAAAAGACTTTTCAGAGAGTTCCAGCAAGAGATGTCCTCTAAGGCAATCTCAACTCTGAGCCCTGTGATGGAAATGAAGTAATACATCACACTAAGTAGTGCCAGGTTGTAGAACCGCAAAACATGACTGCGTCTTTCAAGCAATAGTAGTGCAGGTTCTGCAGTACAGAGAGGACAAGTGATAGGCATACATGGCTCTTCCATCATCTCTCAACAGAAACACCATCATTCCAAACAGATTAACAATGATTATTTTGCAGGCACTTCATTTCTTCCGCTGCACAGTTCTCTGGTGGATTGCACATAGCATAACTGGCACCTGTGAACATTCAGCTTGTCACTTTCTGCTGGCTGAACGCTCACAACATATACAGATAAAGTAATTTGTTTCGGTCAGGCCCTGCCACGTCTGCTTTAGCCTCATTTCCACCCTAGTCCAAATGCTTTGCACTGTACAAGTAGCATTTACCCATTTTGTGCTGAGCTACTGTGCGTTTCTGAGTCGTCACTGTCGCTGATGACAATTGTGTCTCTGTCAGTGCTGCTGGTGTGCCCATTCGCCATTCCATTGTGATGGGCTGGAGCTATGACTTCCAAAATCTTGCACTGCAACCTGAAATAAAACACAGACATTTACTGCTGACAGTCTTTCACTAGGGCAAGAAGCCCAATGTTCTGTGATGCTGTGTGTCTGAAGCTGTATTAGATTTTCCTTCAAGAATAGATAGCTGAACATTGTATTGTCTACTAGACAAACACCTAAGAGCCTTGCACTCAAATACTAGGTAAAATATTAATGTCATGAGTTCCATCAAATTAACAAATTCACCTGCTGACACAGCTATCAGCTGCACTACTCTGACAATACATGAAGTCACTGGTAGAATTACTTGTGGTTGTAATTTCCACCCCCCCTTCTCATTTAAATAAAGTTAACTATGTGTTACTTTACACTACACACCAAACCTTTACACTTATTTTGATAGCAGCCTAAAGAAAAGCAAAAGATTTTCACATCCCAAAAGGTTTTTACTTATAAGAGATCATCTCCTACTGCTGTCGATGACCTAAATAAACAAGGCTGAAATGATCATTATGCATCTAATCTTAATAATGGCCCATTTATCTGCTGACACATATTAAGGTTCCATCTGGCACACACACAATTGACAAAACAAGTCTATCCCTTTGCCAACCTGAATGCTAGTTATACAAGGCAGAATTAACTGCATATTAAAAAAGAGAATTAATTGACACTTCACACTGGGTAGCTATTAGAGCTGGGTCTTAACCACTAACTTTCACCTCTTTCTGCAAGTCCATGGTTGATACTTTTTACTTTAATCTTCTAAAAACTTGCCTGTTCCATGAAAACTAACTAGTAGTCAAAGGATGCTGTCACATACTACCACTAAAAACTCATAGGGTGTGGGGAGGAAGAACACATAGTAGTTCTTTTCTCTGGGCACTAAACACTGTGACTCAAAATAAATAAAATGGGAGAATAAGTACAGCACAGGGTTTGAATTAGTGTGGCATCACATCTAAGTTAAAAGAACAAACCAACCCTAACAAATCTGTGGCAGACAAAAATCAGAACTCAATATTGGGGAAAAGGAAATATTGTTAAAGTATTTGTTAGTCACCTCTTTCTGCAATCGGACAGTACTGTCCACAATCAGCACGCACTCGGGCGGTGGGGGGAGGCAGAAAGGTTGGGTGGATGGATGAAAGTTGAACACGTGATAATATCCTAGGTCACATTCATGTGTGAATTTAGCTAGGATGTGTAGCTGTCCTTCAACTGGGAGAGCGCTCCAGGATGCTTCAATGGTTACCACAGAATGTTAGGGGTTGGAAGAGACCTCCAGAGATCGAGTCCAAACCCCCTGGCCAAAGCAGGTCACATGGGAACACATCCAGGCAGGTTTTGAAAGTTATGCCATTTAAAAAATAATTTTAAACAAACAAACCCCGACAAAAAAAACCAAACAGAAACTATTATTGTCCTTACATGTTCCTGAACACAACGATATGACCAATGCTTAACTGCCCACAGGGACACCAGAGCTGCCTGCATGCAGAGGCAGCCTGAGTCTGCTGGCCTCACCAACCGCAGGCACGCTGCCATTCCAGTGCAGCCAAACCTATTTCCAATGCTGGCTGGTCTCGAAGACATGTATTCCTGGTGAGTGGAGCCCAAGCTAATTAACTGTGTAAAGCTAAATAGACTCTCTGTAAAGAACCAAAAGCACCCCAAGAACGTAATATAGGCAGAGCCTGTTGGCTGTTCACAAAGTGAGAAGAAGTCCAAACAAGGCTTATTAAGGTTTGGCCCAACTCCAGAATCCAAGAGAGGGAGGTCTGTCATTACAGGATCTTGGTTTTCCAATATTCAGAACATCACAGCAGTCCCTTCATACTAAATAATACAAAGCTCATTCCATGGCACAATGGATCATGTTGTACTGTGGTTTTAAACCCAAAGATCTCTTGCTAAAGGAGACTACTCAGTAGAATTATTTTTATTCCGGATATAAAATCCATTCCCTAGAGAGTTCAATTCAATATTAAAAAAAACAACCAAAAAAACCAACTACTTTAAAATCAATTTCTATTAACCAAAACCCACGTTTCAGGCTACTGACACTTTCTAGCTTGTGGACTCCATGAAGTCCACGAGAGGGAGCACACACACACTAAACTCGCAATCAGCACAACAGCCACATGAAAGCTAAAAAGGAACTTAACGATACAGTCTCTTTGTCTTTTCATGGCATTGGGTAACACACCACACACCAATCAACCCATCCAGACAAAAAGACTTGAGTATTTAGTCACCGAGTATTTTACCAGCACTTAATCTACCTGTTTTGTCATCGGACAGCCCTATAATTTACAGGGTATCACATCTCCTCCTGTAAGAATGGAAATCCTAACCACTTGATTCAGTAAGTAGCAAAATCCCCAACAGAGCTGCTTCTCCTCTCCCCAGCCCCTTCCCCCCCCACCCCTCCTTTTTTTTTTTTTTTTGTTTAAATTACTAAAGAGACACAATGACTAATGGAATAAGTACCACAGAAGGTGATTCTCCATCCTCTATGTCTTCATTCAAATAATTACCAGAAATCTTTGGGGAAGGAATTAAGTGAGACACACATTACCTGGCTCAGTAAATGCATAATCGGATGACATTGGTTACTGATAGGCAAGGTACTAAAGAAAGTGATGCAACTATTCCTTCTGGCATTAAAGAAAAAAAACTACAAATGAAGTCTTTTGTTTTGGTCTTGCTATAGTCAAGTGAAGGCTAGTAGCCACCAATGCCCTGGGTTAAGAGAGGCAGTTCTAGTGCTCTTCTTCATTCCCTGAGTTAACTTTATTATTATGAAATGTAAGGGCAAGAGACACTGATTGCAAACTGTGGCACAGGACATATTTCCTCTTGAAACCCAACTCCATCAATCTTTCTCTAGTTGAAAGATTCTGGACTGTGCTTTGAAGAGCAGCTTAACACAACAGCAGAAAACTTTAAAGTTGGACTGAACCTTGCCATTCCCAGAAGAACAGTAAGTAAGTGGAAGGTTACAGATGTACAAAAGCAAACTGTACCTGCAGCCTCAGGCTGTTGCTCTGAGATTCAGAAATGACTTAACAATTCAGCACTGACAAAAGCAGGGGGAGAGGGGAAATCTTCCCTTGCCATTCCCTCCTTCCAGCCACACTCTTGGTGCCGTGCTTGCTTATTGTACCTTTGGCACTCAGTACTGATTACAAGTAAAATGTAATACACTTACAAAATAAAAGCACCACAAAAACAAACAAAACATACCACAACAAACAAATAATAAAAAAAACCTAAAACTAACCCAACATGAAGACCTGGGGTTTTGTCCTATCAGCTACTTGAAGCAGCTCACTGATCTGATGAGAACCATAGCATGTGCAAGAGGCCACAGCCAAAAGCAAAGAGAAAAGCAGGAAGACCTGCCTGATTTAAAGGCCCTAAGACACTGTAATTTCTTGAGTAGCTTAGGCATTTCAGTAATTTATCCTTCCTAACTGAAAAATGAACTGTGGGTCAATAGGGACATTCTGTCCCAGGGAAAACACATAAGAAAGGCAAGACATGGTACATGCTTCAAACTCACCAGGAGTCCAAGATAAGGGTGATTCAAGAAAACCCAGAACAAAGGGTATGTGTACCTTGCTTGCCATATTTCTCCTTCATTCAGCTCAGCAACTCAATGGCATATATACAAGTTGTATATTATACATATTACAAGTTGTAAGACAAGCAAGTGGCTCTATCTAACTCTGCTGAAGCAGCAGAACATCATTTAAAGTAGGGAAAGAAAAGTTGCACTCCACCACGTAACAGGCCAAAACCCAGCTATCACAGGATGTTGAGCAGAAGCCTTAACTCCACAACTATCAGCAAATGCACTTAACTCAGAGAAGTTCTTCCCAAATGATGCACAGGCCTTTACACCTGCTGGAGCAGGAAGCTGTAAGAGGAGCCCGCTTCTCACCATCCATCAGCTGAGCATTCCATACACAGCTTTTGGTCTGGCTGATGCTAACTACTGTGATGTAAGTAATAGCCTGTCACTCAGCTATGTCCTTATTTCAGATCAAGAAACAAGATCCCTTGAAGTCCCAGGTGATTTATAAACATGTCTCTGTATGCTTTACAATAACCAGACCAAAAAAACATCCCTTGAGTGCATAAGGCTGCTTCAAATGGAGTGGTGGTGGAATAATGCAATACTTCGAGGCCAACTTTTAACCTAACCCCCCCCAAAGGCTCAGCAAGCCAGAAGCAAAAGGAAAAAATCACTTTTTGAAACAGTCATGGAAACATGAGCTGTGTCTTTCAAATGCCCAAACTTTTTGAAAAGCACACATTTTCTAATAGTATGCCAAGTTAATTGACTATAGAAATCCCCAGAAAGTCAATAATACAGGAAGCTATAGTAGCAAGCAGCAGAAAGCTATAACCTCATTGCTTTGTCAGCTTTGAGTAAGTTTAAGGAAAAAATGTCAGGTAAGTGTAGTAATTCATATCCTTGTCCTAACAGTTCTCATACACTTGAAAATAATTAGAGATAAAAGCAAGACAAGATCTGAATGAGTAAGTGACATCCTTTACTTTAACTGGTACAGGTTTATGCACACACTAAACAAATGCACACAACAAGGAGACAAGTTTTATGCACATAATGGCTTACTGAAGCACAGTAAGTGCCGCTGTTCCCAAGCTTTAGCATCTTCATTGTCTGTCAAGTTGTAGGTAAGATTGTATACCTCAGAGAAATGAGCAAGAAGCATGCTTCTGCTTAGGACAAGCAAATCCCATATACACAGTAGCTGCACTGGCTGTCTCCTTGGAATCAGGACAGCAGTATATAAATTGTTTTGACTGTCCAGCTTTCTATTCATCATAATAAACAAACCATAAAACCAACCAACTTAAACCCCATACCTTTAAGTTTATATTTAGAAAAGCAGAGAGTGTGCACAGAAATTAGACTAGCAGCACCCAAATATTTGTGACAGCTGTTCAATAATCTGTAAGAAAGAAGTTGCAGGTTCTCTCCTAAATATCATAATCTCATAGCCTCCAGTAATCAAATACAACTATATATATTAGTCAATAAATATGTTTATATCCCTAACAATTTCAGGGCAGTGGAAAGTGAATTGCTTAAATGTGATTTCGTCAGGCCAGGATTTGATCCTTAAATAGCAATGCTGGAAGAATGCACACTGTACTTGCTCTGTGAATAGGTAAGCTGCTCTCCAGTACCATCACCTATGGTATTTCATAAGCATCACGGTAAATTTGCTACTGGAATTCAAATTCACCTTTTGAAACAATGTAGGAATCTTTCTTCATATGCACAAACTTACACTTGAGCCTTACCGCTACAAAAAACTCACTATAACATTCTAATTCTGTAGACTAATTTCAGTGCCTCTGCTACCAGTCAGCTTTGAGGCCTACATGTCAAAGAGGAAAATTTGTTGGTGGACTAGAAAATAGTTTAAATTCATTATACCTTGTACTTCAAAGTCTAAGCATGGAAGACACTTAGCCTTTTACTACCTAGGGATCTTAAATTAGCTTAACATAGTCCTCAGAAGACAACATAGATATATAGATACAGGTATACAAGCAAGTAATACCTTATTGCCAGATTGAACAAAGAAGTTGGAAGAGCAATTACCAATTGATTAGCAATAATGACATTATTAGTAGCAGTTACCTTCCACCATCCTAACTCCCTATTAGCTAGGCATAGTCATGACCAGCAATACACTTCCTGTGCCCCAGTTAAGACTGAGATGAAAAAAGTATGTAAATCTTTTAATTGGCCTAGTGCAGTGATTAATCCACTATGAACAGTCCTAAAGCAGTGGGACACCAGTTAAAAAAAGAAGTTTCACTTACAGAGAAGGTTGCTCCATGATTATCTCTGCTTCCTACAGCATGGCAACAGTCAACATCCGTATGCTCAGAGCAAAGAAAGGATAGTTAACCTATACCTAATGTACAGATGCAGCAATCTTCCTGACAAAGAACTCCATCTCCCACTTCATGTTAAAATCACTGCATTCCCTCAAGGCATTCTGGTGTTGCCTACTCACAGATATTAGGGAAGTATTGTTTTGCAGTGGTGTCATCTAGTGGTCAAATTATATGACAAAGAGCTTAATTTCTTGTATCTCACACATTCTGCATGGTTTCTTCCTTCTTACACACTAACTTTAAGCAATCTATTTTAGTCTGCAGGTGGCTGACTTTTTTTTATTAAGTTCCATACTAACTGTTGGACAACAACTGGCTGTTCCCCACCCTCTGTGGGAAGGGGAAGGCTATGTCACTTAAGCTATTTTTAAGGGTGGGGGAGGGGGAATTGAAGAGCTAGTAGAGTTGTCCAACCCAAAGCTCAGCTCTCTCTATTGCTCAAGTCAGACTGCAAGCTTACAGATTAACACAATGCTTACTGCAAGACAGACATTGTTTCTGATGATAGGGGCCAGTCTCAGAACACTGATGATAAATCACAACCAGTTTTTGTACAGATGTTTTAAATACAGTTTTTCCTCTGTCAAATGCAAGTAATAGCAATAACAGAAAAAACACTCCTGACCTCAAGAAAAAAAGAATCAGGCTCTACAGCTGAGTGAGATCAGACAACTGTACATTTTATTTGGTTGGTCTGAGGCATTCACTGAGGTTGTATTCCAGGTAAGCCTTCCATACCATGCAGTTGCAATATTCAGGTAACTGACTTCAAATGCCAAGATATTGAGTGTCAATTTCACTAGCTTTAAGTGCCAACAATACAAGTCAAAAATGGACAGATTAATGCATGAGATGCCTTGTGGAAAAACAAAAGGCCAATTAGTATCATGTGGGTCTCAATCTTTCAGTTATGAAGAGAAAATGCAGGAAGCAATTCCAGTGGTGTGGTCAATTTTTCCTCTGCTTCAATATAGTGAGAGCTAAAACATTCGGTGCTTATTTTACATCTTAACTGACCTAGGTTAACATGAAATATTGCTCTAATGTCACCCCTCCCAATGAAATATTGAATAATTTCCATGCTTTTTTCAATAAATTAATTTCCATAAACAGCAATTTGACATTCTCCGTAACAGTGTCAGCTGTTTTCAATTCACTGGCAAGTCAGAAACTGAATTTGAGATTGAAGTTCTCCCTCCAAATTAGATGATATTTCTGCCTGATGTTTCAAATAATTCTCTCATGAAGGCTGTAGTAGGAAAACACTGTTACACAGCTCCTACAGTTCTTTATCTGGGAATCCGAGCACTTTGTGTTCTAAAGCACAGCACAGCTGCCACTTTAGAGGAAATGTCAGCCCCATTTCAGCTAGAAAAGCTGGACATACACAAAAAAAAGCCCAACAACAACAAAAACTGGCCATTTTAAATCAATGCATTGTCTGAAAGAGTTCAGGAGCAAGCAGAATTATCTCCTTGTTGCTTCTACAAAATTAACAAATTGCATGCATCATTTTCAAAGATTGCCTGAATGAGTCACATCATAGGACTGAGGGCCTCTCTGCAATTGCTTTCTGCTTGGTAAGGGCTGCTAAGACACCAGATGTACCAAAACAGCAGGAAGACAGAATCTGTCCCAAACTTTGGGTTCCTCCTATGAGGCCAGCAACAAGGAGGAAGCAGCCAAATTCAAAACTAAGCAGAACAAAAGGCTAGAAACCAGAAAAGCCTGACAGGGACTTAAAGCAGAATAACCAGAAGACAAGGGTTTGATAGAAGAACCATCAGTCCCAACAAAACCCAAAACAAATCACAACCACCCTCTACCAAGCACAATGTGCTTGTCCACTTATACTTTCTAGATCACCTGTCCATCGCTTGCTTCATATACTCAAGATAAAAACACTTCCATTAAGCCAAAATGATAATCTTTCTAATGTTGGGGTTCCCTCATGTCTGCTTCATTGAAAATCCAGAAAACTGCATCAAATAAATCTATCACACAACAGTATTACATGTGCAAAGTTAGGAGCTATAAAATATCAGTATTTCAATTCCAAGAGCAAGCCCTGGTTATACACACTGAAGGCTTCACATTAAATGACACACAGAGCTCAGAGAACGAACAATCCTGCTGTCCTTTCATGTGTAACAAACTTCATACAAAAATGGCAATCATAAAACCACAGAATGGTTGGAGTTGGAAGGGACCTCCAAAGGTCATCCAGTCCAACCGCCCCCTGCAGTGAGCAGGGATATCCTCCTCCATTAGATCAGGATGCTCAGAGTCTTGTTGAGCCTGACCTCAATTATCTGCAGGGATGGGACCTCAACTACCTTCCTGGGCAACCTGTTCCAGTGTTCCACAAGCCCCATGGTAAAGAACTTGTTCCTGACATCCTGCCCTAAATTTACTAAAATTTCAAACCACTGCCCTGGTCCTATCCCTCCAGGCCTTTGTAAACAGTGCCTCTCCAGCCTTTTTTGGAGGCCCTCTTCAGGTACTGAAAAGGCTGCTATTAGGTCTCCCCAGCAGTGGAAGATGCAGAGGAAGAGTTCTAACGCCACAACTGGGTTTCTGTGATGTGACAAGTTCTGTTGGTCTCATAGGATGGTATTACATCATAGACAGACGGTGACCATTTTTTGCTAGAAAGGACCACAAAAAGGTAGCTGTCCAGGACAAACACATGCAAACCACTCTGCTGAACAGCTGTCTTATTTACAAGTAACATCAGTTGGTACACTTAATCCCCAGTGCAGTTCTTCAAAATATAGGTCAAAGTCAGCTGTTAATTGGGCAGAAGAATAACTATGGCTCACCTCCTCCCACTTTGTATTCTTTAATTATGCATCTCTAAGCATAAAAATCCCCCTGCATTACCATGTTATTTGCACTGTAACCCAAGTTTAGTGTTAAAGGTCTGAACTAGCTCTCTGCTATGTATTTGTCTAGAACATCAGTGGCACACAATCAGCTAAGGTGAATTTTTCACGCTGCATTTTACCAGACAAATTCATACTTGCATAGTTGTAAATCACACAATCTCTAGTGGGTTAATTTTTGACAGAAATCTATTTTATGTGAATCTTCAATATTTTGAAGGATATCTAACCCAGCCTAAAAGCTTAATGAAATTTAGCTTATCTCTTGTTAATGTATTCATCTGTGAAAGCAGAACACAATTTTGAATAACCAAGAAGGCTGAATTACAGGCTGACAAGAAAAAACAAAAAAGTGCTATCTTCATGAGACAGGATCATATCAGCTTACATCATATAGTGGAAATCATGTGGTTTAGGCAAAGTTATTTGTGAAAGTCTAAAAAGAAAAGTGAAAAGGATTTCGAATTTTAAAAGACAAATCAAGCAAACCCCACAAATCTGTCCTAAGTGTACTTTTCACTTAAGCTTTGAAAAGCTTAATACACATAAATATTTTAGTGCAGAGTTTAGAGTAAGAGAAAGAGAGGAGGGTTGTTCTTGAGGAAAAAAGGTTTGTGCTTCTAAAGCATTCTTTGTGACACTAGTTTGTAAACTGGTGACATTGTCAAAGACTAAAGACAAAAGCATTTCACTGAGCAAATGAAAACGCACAGGTTTCCAGTTATACAAAAAAAAACAAAGCAAAGCAAGAAAACCCACACAAACAAAAACACCAAAACCTTATTGTCTAAGCAAAATGACTGCACTACTAGTGGCAACCTGGAACTAGTCATTACACAAGCATAAAGGCAAGACAGATAGGAACAGTCTTTGAATATAGGTTTTCCATACAGGAAGCAGCCAACTGTTCCAAAGTAGTTTATGTCCTGGCTTTGCAAACCAGGACTTCACTGATTGAAAATAACAGAGCAAGGAAGGGCTGGAAGACTTGTCCATTAAGCACCTCCCATACATACCCACACCAAATTTTCTTACAACTTATCTCCTGCAGCACATCAATAGATTTTTCTTCCTGGTGTTGTACAAAACTGCAAGGGCCTCCAGCCACACTCCTGGAGTCATGGCAGATGATGCCAGGGATGGGGAGGAAGAACTGCCCTTCATAAGTGAAGCTCAGGTTCGTGATCACCTGAAGAACCTGAAAGTGTTCAAGTCCATGGGACCCGACGGGGTACACCCACGGGTGCTGAGAGAACTGGCAGATGAGGTTGCTAAGCCCCTCTCTATTATATTCCAAAAGTCATGGCAGACTGGGGAAGTCCCCACAGATTGGAAAAGGGCAAATATTGCTCCCATTTTCAAAAAGGGTAAGAAGGAGGAACCAGGGAACTACAGGCCGGTCAGTCTCACCTCTGTGCCGGAAAGATCATGGAGCAGATCCTCCTGGAGGCACTACTGACTCAGAAGAGTAGTGAAGAGGTGATTGGGAGCAGTCAGCATGGCTTTGCCAAGGGCAAATCCTGCCTGACAAACCTGGTGGCCTTCTATGAACAGGTGACAGCATTAATAGATGAGGGGCGAGCAACTGATGTCGTTTACCTGGACCTGAGCAAAGCCTTTGACACTGTCCCACACCACATCCTGGTCTCCAAGCTGGTGACACACGGGTTTGATGGATGGACCACCAGATGGATAAGGAACTGGCTTGATGGCCGCACCCAAAGAGTGGCTGTCAATGGGTCCATGTCCCAGTGGAGGCCAGTGACAAGCGGAGTCCCTCAGGGATCAGTCCTGGGACCAGTCTTGTTCAACATCTTTGTGGGTGACATGGACAGTGGCATTGAGTGCACCCTCAGCAAGTTTGCTGATGACACCAAGCTGTGTGGTGCAGCAGACACGCTGGAGGGAAGGGATGCCATCCAGAGGGACCTTGACAGGCTGGAGAGGTGGGCACAGGCCAACCTCATGAGCTTCAACAAGACCAAGTGCAGGGTCCTGCATCTGGGTCGAGGCAATCCCAGGCACAAATCCAGGCTGGGCAGTGACTGGCTGGGGAGCAGCCCAGAGGAGAGAGACTTGGGGGTGCTGGTGGACGAGAAGCTCAACATGAGCTCTCAATGTGCACTTGCAGCCCGGAAAGCCAATCAGATCCTGGGCTGCATCAGAAGTGTGGCCAGCAGGTCAAGGGAGGTGATTCTCCCCTCTACTCAGCTCTGGTGAGACCCCACCTGGAGTACTGCGTCCAGTTCTGGAGCCCCTATTACAAGAGGGATCTGGAGGTGCTGGAGCGTGTCCAGAGAAGGGCCACGAGGATGATCAGAGGGCTGGAGCACCTCTCCTATGAGGACAGACTGAAGGAGTTGGGGCTGTTCAGCCTGGAGAAGAGAAGGCTCCGAGGTGACCTCATTGTGGCCTTCCAGTATCTGAAGGGGGCCTACAAGAAGGCTGGGGAGGGACTTTTCAGACTATCAGGGAGTGATAGGACTAGGGGGAATGGGATGAAGCTGGAGGTGGGGAGATTCAGGCTAGATGTGAGGAGGAAGTTCTTCACCGTGAGGGTGGTGAAGCTCTGGAATGGGTTGTCCAGGGAGGTGGTTGAGGCCCCGTCCCTTGCGGTGTTTAAGACCAGGCTGGACGAGGCTCTGTCCAGCCTGATCTAGGGTAGAGTGTCCCTGCCCATGGCAGGGGGGTTGGAACTAGATGATCCTTGTGGTCCCTTCCAACCCTAACTGAAACTATGAAACTATGAAACTATGAAACTATAAACTATGAAAATTTGCCTTAAATAAGATCTGGATCAGTCACTAAAAAGCCTCCTAAGTATGCTCTCCAATGACCAATCAGCCCACTCCTACTACCCAAAAATACACCAGATTACATGGTGAGACCTCAGGCTACCCACAGAAGCTAACAGGTTGTGCTCTGTACTCTGCAGTGTAAACTGGCACTTTTCTCCTGAAAAAAAGGCAAAACAAAACAATCCCAGAAACAAACAACAACAACAAAAACCACCCAGCAACAGTTGAACCCACAAAAGCTTGAGCTCACACTCTGACAGCATTTTGAAGCTAAGCATGTTTTAAGTCTCTTTAAACCACAGTAAGGTGGAACTGCACACTCATTTAGACAAAACATGGACCTTTCCTAGTCCTGTCCCAGAAGCTGCTTTAAACAAAGACTCAAGCTAGCTGTGTGTTGTAAAACAACTTATACTACAGTGTATGTCTACCAATGGTATGAGAAAGCAAGCATCTGAAGTTCAAAATTCTTCTGTGTTTTTAATCAGTGTATGATAACAATAAAAAAGCCTGCAGTACATAGCATTATGTTTGCTCTTACACTGATGTAACTCAAGTAGGCAAAAACCCCAGCATGCTAAATCCCATATTCACAAACATTTTATTAACTCTCAGCTTCTCAGAGAATATATTCACAATTTTCACCACTACCTAAAAAGCAAGAATCCATGCTTCAAGCTTTCAACAGCTCCACCATTCTGACTACACAAAATACCATGTGATGAATTACACTCTGGATGACTTCAAAGTTTTCTATGGTTTTTAATTCACAGCTTTCTCTAGATTCTCATTTTTAAAAAAGGGACAAAACACAACCCACACACACACAAAAAATCCAAGCAAACAAACAAAACAAAACCAAACAAAAACAACCACAGAAGCAAAAACAAAACACCCTTCTCACAGCAGGGGACTGACATTCTTTTGCAAAACCACCACAGGGACCAAAACACTGCGGTGTCAAGACCTGGGAGAGCTGTCCTGCTTCCACAGCTGCTTCTAAGCTAAGGAAGGAGATACCAAGCCCAGCAATACAATCCTACTCTGAATTAAAGCAGGGAGGAACAGTAACAGTATCACTAACTTAAGCATCACACCTCACTTCAGACATTTGATGGGAGTTTTTCATCCTGATTTTTGGTTTTAAAGAAACACACAAATTCCACCCATATCAAACACACTTAGAAGTATGTATTTATTTTAAAATACACTTACCTTGCACCATTGTTTCTAACTACTTCCACTGTTTCACCAACAAAATATCGATCCTTGACATACGCAAAGATTTCATCACAGATCTCATGAAGTCGGGAGCGGTGAGTAAGGGTGGCCAAGTAGAGAACTGGAATGATGAGTGCCTCTGGAAAACTTTGAAGATTGTGTCTGGCTTTCTTCTCTGATTCCAGTGCTTCCTGATATGTGAGTCCTGGTTTACCTGTGACAGCACAGCTCCACACAAGGCTGTTGCACAGAATAGTGCGTTCAAAAAAATCACTGAAAAGACAGAAGGTCGGGAGGGGAGAGAGAAGGGAAACAGCTGATTAACAGTATTAATTTGCTCACTCTTAACACAGCAACAAATTTCTTTTACAGGCAGCTCTACTCCTGCACAGGCTGTAGACAATCAAGGCTACAACCAAATCAGGGTAAATTGCTATTGTAAAGCCAAAGTCTCCTCTCACTACAGACTACTGTAACAGCATCAAGACCTAGAAGCGCTGCAATTATTCACATTTATGAAGCCTTAGGCATAAGAATAATCACCCCTGGGTTTAACAGGTGTCATATTCTCATTGCATCCCCCACAATTCCACAAGATGAGGGTCTAAAACTGTAAAAATAGAAAATAACCTTACAGTCACAGAAACATGTTGAAACTTGAGTAAGTTTCAGATTTTGAGTGCCCTAGCTCACAAATTAAAAGGAGGAGGAGGTAAAAAAATTAATGTCAAGTACTTCTCTAAATACTTTATTCCTTCACTATTTGCATTGGTCTTAGAAAAAGCATTACATTTTTTTTTCCCCTACAGATTCCTCTCCCTCCTTGTTCCATTAGCAAATACTAATTCTCTTCCCTCCCTGCACTGCAATTAATGCTAAAGTTACATTGTTGTATTACTTGTTTACCAGCTATTATATTGCAATCAAGAAAGCTTTCATTAGTCAACACCTTACCATTTTTTGACAGAAACAGTGGTTTGTTAAAACACTTTCTAAATGAAGTAAATGATGTAGCTATTCACAAAACCATGTTAAAATAAACTGTGGATCAGTGATCAGACAGCAGAACAATCTTTCAATATAGTCCAGTTCAGTGATTTTTATTTGCCTTCCTTTAAAAATCTTGACAGACTAGTATTGGCAACTATGCAATGCAGGACACGACAAACTGACTTTTGTTTGCCTTGTATTAGTTCACCACAGCTATTTCAAGGCAGACACACAGCACTTCCCAAATGCTGCATGCTACACAAGACACCTACACTGAAGTTTCATTCCTTAAAAAAAATAAAATAATAAAATTACACTGTGCAGTGTTCCCATCTTTAAAAAGAGATAACTGTTCAAATAATTTCATAGTATCATAGTATCAGTCAGGGTTGGAAGGGACCACAAGGATCATCTAGTTCTGAATCCCCTGCCATGGGCAGGGACACCTCACACTAGATCAGGCTGGCCAGAGCCTCAGCCAGCCTGGTCTTAAACACCTCCAGGGACAGGGCCTCAACCACCCCCCTGGATAACCCATTCCAGGGCTTCACCACTCTCATGGTGAAGAACTTCCTCCTCATGTTCAGCCTGAATCTCCCTACCTCCAGCTTCATTCCATTCCCCCTAGTCCTATCACTACCTGATAGCCTGAGAAGTCCCTCCCCAGCCTTCTTGTAGGCCCCCTTCAGATACTGGAAGGCCACAATGAGGTCACCTCGGAGCCTTCTCTTCTCCAGGCTGAACAGCCCCAACTCCCTCAGTCTGTCCTCATAGGAGAGGTGCTCCAGCCCTCTGATCATCCTCGTGGCCCTTCTCTGGACACCTTCCAGCACCTCCAGATCCCTCCTGTAATAGGGGCTCCAGAACTGGAGGCAGTACTCCAGGTGGGGTCTCACCAGAGCTGAGTAGAGGCGGAGAATCACCTCCCTTGACCTGCTGGCCACACTTCTCCTGATGCAGCCCAGGATCTGATTGGCTTTCCAGGCTGCAAATGCACATTGAGAGCTCATGTTGAGCTTCTCGTCCACCAATTTCTACTAAGGGGCTTAGAGAATTGCAGAGTTTACACTTTTGATTTGTTTCTTGCAGCCTCCCTGCAAACTCAAGTTGTCAAACATGCATCAGTTCAAATGCAGATGATGATGTTCACTGCAGATGGACAGATGAACCATAACATTTTGTAAATGAAAATGGAAATTCCAGATTGAGGACAATGGAGGGTCCTGGCTCAGATAATCCTTTCTGTACAAGCACAGGAGTGAGAGTAAGATGCTTTAGGAACATCAGCCATGAAAAGGGGAACAGAAAAGGAAGAGATACATTATTTGAGTAATACTTAAAAGCTACAAAATTTCAGATTTTTATATCATCTGCATCTAGTTAATATATTTGACAGCACAGGAGTCTAACACTTGTAAGTAATAGGGGAAAAACTTGGGTTTGCTTACTTAGAATAAAAAAAATAACAAAGGAGAAAGAATGAGATAAATTATTCTTCAGTATGTGAAGAGTGGATGGCTGTCAGTCATCCATTGTGCACAGGACAGAATATTCTTTTTTTGCTGTCAACCATGGTCAATCAGTATCTTTAAGGTATAGAACAGTTACTTAAACATTTTAAAGAATAGGTTAGACAAAAATTTGAGGGTTTGGGTTTGTTATGGAATATATATAACAATCTCTTCAAGTCTCTTTCTGCCCCACATTTCAGTACTTCTGGTTTAGATTCACCATTTTCAGTACTCAACTCTTCATGCAGTTCTGTGTCTCTACACAGATTTTTGTGCTTCACCAGAGAGGTTCTTGATAATTATCTGTAGCTGGAAAGACTTATTAAAAATGCACTAGAATATAATTTGTGGAAATCACTGAAGAAAGGGGGAGGGAGGAGGGAGAGAGAGCAGAGAGGGAGGAAGTCACAGAGGCTGTGAGGTTGTAGGTGACAGCATCCCTTTAAGAGCTGCTGTTACTCTTTGTGAGGGGACATCGGGCAGTTGTGCTACTTGAAGCAACAGCATTGAACTTACAGGGGAAAAAACAAAACACCACCAACTAAAAAAACCCCAGTCAACAAACCTCTCTCTAGACATTTTTAATCCATGACTATTACAAGTGCAAAATTCTAAGATTACTTTAATGGAAACATACTTGAGGGAAACATGTTTCCATTTGCATAAAGGAGTAGTTTTTGTATCTAGTTTCATTCTCCCTCATTTCCTCTTGTTTTGTGTGGCTTTTTCCCCAGTGAAATTACCCAGAAAAGTTTGTGTGAAAAAAAAAATTACATTATTTTGAAAGCATTATTTGTCTTTTGCCAGTGATTAACCTACAGATACCAAAGCCATCTGTGGCTTAGTCTGTTCACAGTTTTATTGCAATGTTTAAACGATCTCACTAATTTGGCTTAATAGACAGGAGAAAACAAAATCCCAATACCACAGCAGAAGATCTTATTTGTAATGCTCTCTCTGGTGCACATCAGTTATCACAAAAAGACTTTAAAAGAGCAGAAAACAGCTACCGAAGCAAGAGAATGTCAGCACCAGCAGTGATATCCATCCTTTCTACTTAAAAATGTAATAACGCACTTGAGCATATTCTACATTCAACTTAAAGTCACAGCAGCAAGTCCATCAGCTACTATGTCACATCTTTATCTAGGGTATTCTGGTCTTTGGGGTTTGCCTACTTGTTCAAAATCTCTGTCACTTGACAACATGGAGAAGAAAGTTCACCCAACACACATCCACAAAGCTCACTTGCATGGTACCATCTGCCTGTGAGAAGTCACACAGGACTAGAGTGCCCCACTGAAGATGTCCACGTCAGCTCAACTACTGAAGGAGCAGGGACTGAAAATGTTGTCCTTAAGTTGACTTCTCAGCTGGATGTTGCTTTTTGTTTGTTTCTTCATTTACATTATATCATGAGTTTTCCATGCAAGGTAAGGTAAATGACAAAACTATCAGCAAATCATTGAGGAGGAGTTTAATAGTGCTAGTCGGTAGGTATTTGATAGGAGGCATTTCATTAACAAAGCCAGAAATAACTTGCAATCTCTGTGCTGACTATGTGCAATGGATATAAAAATCCAACCTAGAAATGACAGATGTCTTTTACTTAAATTAACAAAGTATTTCCCCTAAGTCCAAGGTCCACTGTATTTTAAGTGTGTTTCAAGAACAATGCTTGTTTCAACCCATTTACTCTCATTCATATTCTTAGCATTTACTTAAAAAAAAGGCAGGGTGTTTCTGTCTTTTTTGTTTAAACAGAATAATTATTTATCAGAGAATGTAAAAAGTTACAGTCTCACTAAGTGAAACCTGATGAAAAAGGAGGGGAAAAAATAATCTATGGAATGCCTAACTTGTAATAATTACTAGTTTCAATTCTGAAGCCCCTATGAGCTTCTAACATATGATCTATTTAGTCTATTTGTAGGAGGGAAATCGTGGAAGACCAACTCTGCCATTCTAGATCACAAAAGCATTCTTGTATTCTGCCTTGTCTCCAGAAGTGGTTAATAATACACATTACAAAACAATGCACAAAGAAACAAACAAAAGCAACCAAGAGACACTTATCCCTTAATATATACAAGTTAATGGTGCACTAAGGAATGGATTTTGAGTTATGACTTTCTCTTCAACAGAACAGGAAAACCCCACCTACATTAAAAAGCCTTTTGAGCAGATCTTTTTGACTTCCACAGTCAAATATATAAGGAAGTGTGAGTAGGTTTTGAAGATGCAAAACTGCTCATCCTGTGTTTGAGAACGTGGAACACTGCCACCTCTGTATCTACACCACTCAATTTTCTTTTTCAGAATGTCTTCACAAGCAAGACTTCTCATATTTTAATGGCAGCTTTCACTGCAGCACATCTATATCAGGTATTAACTTCCACAGTGTCAAAGACTGGTGATAACATCCCACTTGTATAAGGTGTTTCTCATGCACCACATGCACCCTCACACTTGATTTTCCAGCTACTACTATGGCTCCAGAGACCTTTTTTGTTGGCCTGCTCCTCTAACCAGGAGTACAACCAAGCCCAAAGAACATCAGTTCCCCCACCTCCTGTTACTCCTGATAAATGCAACTGAACACTGCACCTCCTTTTAAAGGGTTACAAAATTATGCAATGGTGTTTCAGATTAAGAAGGAAATACATTCTTAACAGGAAAGTCACTTTACAAAACACTAATCTTGCCAAATTCTACTCCCATTAGCATAACGATTCTTCTTATATAGAGAAGAGTAACACTAATGTATGGTTTGTATTCATCCCTACTAAAGCTGCCATGGGCATGAAAGAAGCTTTTCAACACTAACTTTGTGCTCTATAAAAAAAAAAAAACCCACACCACCAAACAAGAAAACATGTCTTAACAGTTTGTAGTATTAAAAGCATTCATATAGTTGAGCAAGAGGGTGAATTCAGGTTACCATATGTATCTATACAGCCAACTTTATCTAGTCAGACTCTAAATTCTCCCCTCAAAAAAACTGAAGTTGCTACTGCAAGATTCAGTGAAGCTGACTTAGGCAATGGTTTGCTTTCCCAAAAAAAACCAGCTAATACAGATTTTAGGAAGTAAGACCTCCTTCTCCCTATTAATCCATTTGCCCTTGCTTAGGCAAAGGAATGGGACGTGTTGTTTTCAGAAGATATTAGCTATATGAAGCATCACTTTGCAAACAGCAGAGGCGAGGATAAGCACCTTTAAAACTTGCTGAAAGATGACCCTATGTCCTCTGGTAGATTATGTCACAAATAACCAATATTAATCTAAACTTACTTGTCCGCCAGGAACAATTTGATATGTAAAATAAGGGGAAAGGTTTCAATCCAAAGCACCAGTTTTACCCAAAGTCACAAAAAAAGGGGAAAAAAACAGCCAGAAAATAAACAACAAACACCACCAACCAAAACACAAACCAACACACCATACCCAGATCCCCACCCCACATGCACAAAAATCAAGCAATAGCAGTTTTCTGCAGAGCTGTCCCAACCACCATATTCTAAGTTCTGACCTCTGAGCTAACCACCCACTGACATTTCTAGAGATCGTCTGTGTGAACACAACTCTAAATTTAGCCCTTAAATCGTGAACTTTGGTTAAATATGGATTTAGTCTTTCATACTTTTTGCTAGGGACAACATCCTTTCAGTGTAAATAAGCCGGTCAGAGTACTCAAAACATTCCCCAAACCCTCTGAAAGATGTTTTAGAAGGATACTTTTCACGATGAAATATTAGCAAAGCTAGACACATACCTGAAATGTATTTCAGTGCAGTGTCAACAAATACATGAGAGTCATGTAATTACGTGATAGTAATAATTGTAACCTGAAAAGCAACTTTCAAAATATTGGTAGCTGGGGGAGGGGGGAACTCAACTCCTACAGAAAAAGGAGGGTGTCAGCTCTTGCTTGTTAGGTTCTCATACGCCCTACAACAAAAATGCTCCTTGCAACAAAATAATCAACATCCTCGACGGTCACTCTGACCGTCCCCAACTGAGTACATAGTCAGGGAAAGAGTAAGGCACTACCCTCAAAATTACCTAATCCAACTTCTTCAAAATGTTATTAGGTGAAGTGTATTTGAGTAAGGAAAAACAAGTCTAAGCATGAAAAAGATTTAGGCGTGCGCTAATTTCATATGCTGCAAATGAAAAGTATTTCAGATTTAATCTCATTAGTCTGCACTTATTTGAGAAAAGGGAAAAAAAAACGGGGAGGGGGTGGCAGATGAAGGTTGGTGGGTTTGGGGTTTTTTTTTGTAGGCGGGAACGGTGCTGGATCAGACGGGGGTGAAAACACATACACTTATCAGCTTTTGAAAAACGTCTCGCTAAATACTTTCTGTCTATTGTTCTTACAAGCGATAAAGTAAGCGGCAGCAAGTTCGGGACTACCCGTGCAATACGCCCTCAACGGTTAACGACAATTTCACAATTGCCATTGGTCTTTTTATATATGGAGAAGGGAAGGGGGGGGGGGGAGAAAGAAAGGACGCACAGAGGCAGGAAAACGTCCTCAGAAAGAGCGGGGGACTGGCGTACCCGCTCGGTTTCAGGCTGGGTTTAACATCTGGCGGTGCCGCCCGCGCGGGAAACGACCAGTCCGCCTGCGGGACCCGCGCCCCGCCGGACAGGTGCAGCGACCCCCGCGCCAGGGCCGCGCTCTCCCGACAAGCCCCGACCGGGCCGTCGGGCCCGCCAGCCATTTCCAACCAGGTCAACCGGCGGCTCCCCGCGGAGGCGGGGCGAGCGCGGCCCTGGGCGGCGCAGCAGCCCCGACACCCGACCCGGCGGAAGGCCGGCAACAAGGGGTCAACGGCGGCGGGAACTCGACCGAAGCTCGCGGGCTGTGCCCCCAACACTGCCCGCTAAAACAGGGCGGCCGGCAGCGGGTAGCCGGGCGGGTAGCCCCGCGGCGCCGGCTGAACCCAGGCCCGGCGCGGTCCTCTCCGCGGGGCGGCCTAACGCCGCCGTAGACATGCGGCTGCCGGCGAGGACGGAGGGGAGGGGGAATGCCTGGGCCCGGCAGACACTCGTTACCGCCCGCCACCTCCCACACGCACAACTTTCACTTCCCCGGCGGGGGCAGGGGGACAGCGGACAGGGGCAAGGGCGACAGCTCAGAAGCACGGGGCGATAGGGGCGGCGAGAAAGGACCTGGCTCTCCTCCTTCCCCGCGAGGGGAGGGGGCTGCGGGATAGCCCCGCCGAGAAGGGGCAGGGGGAATCCCTGCCCCAGGCAAGAGATCCGCCCTCTCCCCTCACCCCTCTCGGGAGGGCACAGGCTCGACGCCAACCACGCTACCCCCTCAACTCCCCCCCCCCCCTCTCCCGCCTCGGCAGGGCTCCCCGTGGTGCTGCCGGGGAATCCCCTCCCCGCCCGTCCAGGTGTCAGCCGTTGGGGGTTAAACCGCTCCCTATCCACCGGCGCCGGAGGGGTAGGGGGTGGGCAGAACGGACACAGGAACATGAACATAGACACGGGGGTTGTCTCTTACTCGTAGTCCCTGAAGATCTCGTTAGTGACCTTGCAGTAGAAAACGCGCTCGTCCGGCCGAAGGTCAGCTGGGGGCTTCTGCCTCACGAAGGGCTTTCGGTGCAGCAGCGGCATCGCCCCGCTCCGCGATCTCTTCCTGCCCCGGGACCCGCTTCGAGGAGGAAGGAAAAATAACAAAACAAAACCAAGGAGGAAAAAAAAAACAAACCACAAAAACAACCAAACAACGCAACAATACACAACCCCCCCTAAAAAAAAATTAAAAAAAAAACAAAAACCAACCACCAAACACCAAAAAACACCAAACACGGAGGAAGAGAGTGAGTGCGGGCAGCGGCGCCCCCCGGCCCGGGGAGGAGGGAGAGGCCTGGCGTGTCCCTCCCCCCGGGGGAGCCGGAGAAGGAGCGGGAGAAAGCGCCGGCGGCGGCACGGCGGCCTTTTGTGTGCCGACACGCCACTGCCTGCCTGGGACTGCGCGCGGAGCGAGCGGCGGATCCTTCCTCCCGCCTCCGCCTCCCTCTACCTCACAATGGGGCCATGACGCCGAGCAGCGGGCGGAGGCGGCGCCCCCCGCCCCAGCCGCGCAACGTGCTCGGCTCGGGGATACCCCCGCCGCTGCTGCCGCGCTTTGTCTGCTCTGACTCCCTTGCCCCCAGGTCACCCCCTTCCTCCGCCTCTGACCCACACACGCAGGGCCGGACACCAACTTCCACTCCTCCACCGCCACCGCCTCCTCCTTCTCCTCCTCCTCCTCCTCGCAAAGCAAACACCCTCGAGGGGCAACACCGACCACTTATCGCCCTCCTCCCCTTCCTGCTGGGACGCTGTCTAGCGGGGGTCCTCGCCTTTCCCGCCCCGCGTCTCGCCTTGCCCCGACCCGGCCACGGCCGAGCTCCTCCGCTGCGGGACAGCGCGGCTGTGGCGTGGGGGGCTGCCCGCCCTCCGGCCTTCCGCAGCAGGAGGCTCCGAGGGGCTCCTGCCCACCTGGCGCGACCGCAGGTTGCCCTTGCTGCTCGCCCGGTGCGAAGCGCGGTCCCCCTCGCCGCGTTTCTCCCTTTTCCTCTGCCCCCCCGGCTCCTGGGAAGTTTTTGATCTACTTCTTCAAGCCCTCAATCAGGAAGAGCTGCGGGGAGGAGCCTTCCCCTGCTCTCCCCTACATCTTTATTGGCCGTTCAGTGCCTTCCAGCGTGTGTCACACAGGAAGACAGCGAGCTACATTATTAATTAATGGCTGAGAGGGCGCATCCTCCATGTTTGAATTATCAGCCGGAGATCTCTGATGCGAGGGGTGGGCCGAGGCCGGCTGATCGTGGGGGGAAGGCGGCTCTTTCCGCGCGGGGCTGCCGGCTGGGCTGCGGGTGGCAACGGCACGGCGGGGCGGCCGAACCCGCGGCGTGCGGCGCTGTCCGTCCGCGCCTCCTGCCACCGCGCATTACCAGTGTTTTCGAGACCGGCACCGAGGAGCGGCCGAGCAGCTGGGACACGGCCAGCCGCTGAATCCCGGAACGATCCACTGTCCTCGGTACCTGCCCTGCCAGCTTGCCTCCTGCATGGCTCTTCCCTTCGGCTGACCCACAGCGATTGCGGCGTCTGACAGTGCCATTCTGGAGACGTTTCTCTCTCAGTTACAGCCCCAAAAGCCAAGGAGTACCCTGCTATTAAAGCGCATACGGATATATTTTGCTGAAAACTAGATTAAATACAGATAAAATGAACTTAAGAATTGTCCTTGGGCTCCTGAACGTTGCCTCTTTTTTTTCCCCCCAGATCACCGAAAGTGTCATTACATGTTTTTACTAGTGTATTAAATTTCCGCCGCTTCTGTTTTTTACACTAATGCATTTTAAGTGCCAGTGGTAATTAAAACTGGGGTGTTAATTTAACCGTGTTCCTAAGACTTGCTACCCAGCTTGAAAACCTAAAAAACACAGAAAGTTAATTCCCATTATAGTTTGTCATCACAAGGTCCAGCACTTACATGAAAAATATACAGAATATTTGTAGAAACTCCACGGAAGTACTGAAGTGAATAATATCTGAAGGCTGATATGTAAATAGTTTACAGTTTAAAATGCTGTTCCTGCAAATAAGGTCCCTGCTGTTTCCTGCACCTGTACATAGGTTGTTTTCTTATGTGTCTAAAACCCACAAGAGTGTTTGCATCCAATCCACAAAGTACTGTGTTTAAGAGGCGACCAGGTTTTAATCAAAAACACTGAGAAACGTTAATGCTTGCTTCTTCTAGCTGCGTTTACAAAATAGGAAGCCGGTTACCTCCTGAGTCTGACCAGTTTATTTTCTTTTGCCAGCTGGCTTCACTTTCATTTTTTAATTACTTTCTAGCAAAGGGAACAAATGCAACTTGAGTTAATGCACTTGTATCTGACATCTGGTAATTTTTAGTTCATTTTGCATCAAAAGTGTACAGTATGTCATGGTTATCACGTTTAGTGTTGCCAGTTATGATTACAGTGAGATTTTGTTTTAAGGTCTAGATCTTCAGCAGGTGTGATTAAATTAGAATCTCAGGTCTCCTTAAAAGAATTTGAGAGAAAATCTTAAATATGTGAATCCAAAAGGCTTACAAATTAGAAGGGAAAGAAAAGCCTTGAGTTCTGAATTTCTGTAAATCTCATTGTTTTAAAGCCAGCATGGTGACGTTTGGGAACCTGGCTGATATTTTTCGTGCTCAGATTGTCAGCACAGCGTTATTTTAGCACTACTTGGTACCCATGAAAAATGCATGAGCTGATAGAACTGTGACATCAAAAGCAAATTCCCTTTTCCTTTTTGCTCTCTCTTGCCCTCTTTCTCTTTTCTTCTCACCTCTTCCTCCTCCTTTTGCTCTTCCCCCTTCATTATTCCCTCAGCGATTTTCCAGTGAACAGATCCTCAGTGAGTAATAGGGCTGCACTACGTTTTCATGTTCTTAGGAGGGAGATGAGCAGTTCATTTAGTTTTCACCTCTGAATCCAGCTCTATTCTTTGAAATGCATAAATCCAGGCTCTGTTTCTGCTCCCAGTAAGTTCAGCAGGAACTAGGACATTTTTTTTATGACACCAGCTACTAAGTGGAGAATTCAATGCAAATGAATTTTGAGAAATCATAAAAAGGTTACTTTCCTTCCATGGGAATATTCATTGTATCTAATTAATTTTTGCAATATATATATATATATATAAATTTTTTTTACCATACCACTGAAAGTACAGTCTTGATCCAAGAAATAAGAATGGGATTACTGATGACATTCAGTGGGGTTGTTGATGTGGATTTTGCCACAATGCAGCAAAAGAAGGAGGCTGCTTTATTTTTAAAAGATGACATACACTAACACCCATACTAAATAGAGTTCCCTAGCCAGGGGGGTTGCAGTTCTCACTCACAGAACTTTGAAAAATAGTTGCATTGGGAACATAAAATCATAAAACATTTGGTCTTTGTGCTTTACAAGGGTAGAACAATTTCCCAGAGACAGTGTCAGCCCAGGCTCAGGGCAACCCCCTCCCCCCAGCTCCTCCTTCAAAGCTTCCCACAATTTGCAAATTTTTTATTCCTTTTCACTTTCCCACTGCTTTACCACACAGCTTTCTTTCCTTGTTCTATCCTATTTCTCCCTGTCTTTAAACCACCAAGAAATGCTTTACACAAAGATATCCCAACATATCTGTTAACATAATCCACAATATCTGTTCAGCTATATCCATTACCAAATAATTCCACATGTGGCTACTGTTATTCTGGAACAAGTAGGGCACACAGAATTCTTTCACTAGGGCATTGCCACTTTAAATTCACACCTAACTTTATATTGGAATGACAAATGTTTAGCCAAATCATATACTTAAAAGCAAGCAAAATCAACAGTTTTACTCAGTTTTACCTGTGTTATCTTACAGTTGGGATTTTTCTGTAGAGTGCAGTTAGCTGCTTTGCTTGGTTGATAATTTTTCGTTGTTGTTGTTATTGCTGTTTATTTATTTATTTATTTCCCCCCAAAGTCCACTCTTGTTCTCTCAGGGTTTGGCTGAAGTCAGAGAAAAGAAAAATTGTTAGATTTATTCGTAAATAACTTCCTTGGACTTTGAAATGGCATGCTGAATTCTCTAATTTTTCTGACAAACATATGGTTGAAAAGATAAATGTGAAGAATGCACTTACTTGCGTAAATGGTAGATTGCTCGTGAGCTGTTCAGCCAACTGACATGATACCAATAGTCTCTACCTTCTCCTCAGATGACTGAAGCATGTGAGAAAGAAGTGCAAGATCAATGTGAGCAGGGACTCATTTTAATGCACTGAGCAGGTTTGGGGGGGAGGATAGTAGCATCCCTTTTCTTTCCAAAGACTGTTTTGAAAATCCTTCATTTCAATGCTTCTTTAAAGCTTACAGCACCCAGCAAAAACACCTTATTTGTCCAATTATGCATTTTATGACTTACCAATATAGCTCTTTTTTTTTTTTCTTTTCACCTTTTGCCCTTTTGCCACCACCTTGCACAGCCAGTTTACTCTTTTTGACCATATATCTTTATTTATACTTTAAACTACGTGAGCAAAGACAATGTGCTGGTTTTATCAATCCACTCCAGCTGTGGGTAACTGTAACTTTCGGTCTATTGTCTTTTGCTGGCTGTAAACAGCACGAGGCTCAGTTTTCAATAACATACTCACTTATAAATAACATACTTCAGACCAAAAAAAAAAGGAAAAAAAAAAAGAAGATTTTTCATAACACCTTTCATTATTCTTTCATTCTAGCTCAGTTGTATTTCAACATGCTTTAAAACCAGTTCTCTAATCACGAGGATAGGAGTTCCTTATTCTGCAGCTGCCTGACACATTCAATACATGTTGCCTTCGTGAGCCACAAATAAAGGTAAAGAATCAACCCCTGTGATCAGTTAGCTTTTGGTATAGTCACATTTTTTGGTAGTTTCTTAATAGCCTTAACCCAGGCATTCCACTGTGGCAAATGCAGGCACAATCTTTGGGTCATAGAGGGCAGGAAGTCATGGCCAGAGTCTGCTTTGCCTATTGCTAAGGTTAAATGTCACTCAATACAGCAGCACCCATCCCTCAACCAAGCCCTCAGGGAGTGCCGAGATGTTTCTTATATCATCAGAGTTCTCTTCTTCATATTTTTTTACAGTTTAGCAGGGTTTAGGCACACACTTCTCACTGCTTTTAACAGTATTGAATGTGTAATTCCCATGCAACTCCAGAAATGAAGAGATATGCTCCTTTAAAGTTTATTTTAATCTTATCCCATTTTTTCCCTTCAGAAGAGGCTATTAAAGATATTTAAGCTGATAGCCTTATACTAGTGGGGAGGATCTCTGACCTCATCTCCTTTGCAGCAATGACTGTGTATGATTGGCCTCTAACCTGATTACAAAATGATAAAATGATGTTGCAAAACCACTACTCATTTCCTAATAGTGTCCCTGAAACTAGTTTAAAATCTGAGAGGATTGGTACTGCAGTTTCTTTCTTTCTTACAGTTGTAGTGCACTGGATACAGAGAACTGACACTACTGTAATTTTATTACACTAAAATATGCTGAATTTCTCATTGCTAATCAATATTTAGAATGAATGATGACTGATGAACGGTTCTGGATGAATGATGGGTGAATTTGCTATTGTTTTTCAGGAGATTTGAATGTCCTGCATCAGCCTGCTTGTAACCTGGATCTGAATTGGTAAGATACTCTTAACACAGTCAAATTGAAGGCTGAGAACTGTTAAACTGCCTAATATTAAGCTACCATTTGCTAAGTCTGCATTCATTTTATTTTAATTGCTTGTATGGAATAGTTCTCTGTCCAGCTGGTGAGTAAAAGCAAGAATCAATAACTTCAAAGATGAAGAGACTGAAAGAGATTCCATGAAATGCAGTTTCTGTTGAGGAGCACATGAAGAGAAGTTGGTGCAGTAACTGATCTCTCTTATTTAGTCAAGGATTACAGTGATGAGCCAATCTGGAACATATAATTCTGCTCAAATACAGACCATGTTGGATTATCATAGAGAAGTGTGATGATGACTCATGACTGTGACTAGTATTCTGACTTACTTATCCATTTAATATGAGAGTCCTTTGCCTCTCCCCTTACTTTCTTCTGTCCTGCTATTGATCTCTTATAGGGGGCTTTAGGAAGGATGAGGCAAAGAGATTAACTATCTAGTCTCTATTCCAATGGTAGATGTCAAATAAAAGCAGCCTTGAAGAAGCTAGTAGCTGCTGGATCCTCATATCCTCATATCACACCACCTAACAATGCACAGGCAAGTCATGGGGTGTGCAGGTAGAACCACCACAATGCTCCTGCATATGCTTAAACTCTGGCCATCACTTTATCCCACGTCACTGAGGGCTGGAATAAAGTGGTAGCTTGCCCTGGCTGCAAAATAAACTGCAGGTTTAACTTCATGCTTTTACAAGATGCTGCTTTTCCATAACTGTTTGCATTAACAGGCAGAATGATCCAAGCCTGGAGTGCTGAGTCCTAAAGCTGGAGGAGAGCTGATCAAACTATTTCATGGACACAGAATATATTCCTTAGGGGAATGTTGTGTTCAAGTGAGATCCTCAAAGGAGAGCTTCTGAGGCACAGCCTACACGGTCACTCTCCCTCCTCCCACAGATCCAGGGACAGACATGTATTAGGTAAACACTAGTGTCCCACAATGCCCATGTTGGGCCTCACAGCCAAAAAAAACCCACGAGGTACTGATGGAATTTATATATTTCTGAAAAGTAGATCCAGTGTGTGCTTTGGCCTTGCTAGCTTTGGAAGACTTAGGACAGTTGGAAAGTTAGTAGAATTGCTACCATACAGTTGCTAAGCATTTATAGCAAGGAAGAAAATGGAAACCTTTTCATTACTGGTACGAATTTAGCACAACAATTGATAGAATGGAATTGTTAAAGATTCAGTAACTTGTGAATCAAGAACTGAAAATTATTTCCATTCATCAAAAAAGCTCCTAAACAAAAAGGAAGACATTACAATCCTAGGACCACATTCACACATGGAGGTTAGAGTACCTGAGACTTCATTCAGTACAACCCCACAGCATGGACATAGATGTAATGTTGTAAAAATTCTGACATCCTCATAGTTTACAGTTCTATAGGAAAACTTTCTAGTGATGAAATTTATCTCTGTGCATCTCTAAGTGTACCTCTATGTAATGTTGAATTGGTATAAATATCTCAGACTAAAATACTTTTTTTAAGTGTGCATCCTAGTTATCATAATTATAGAGTGTCACAAAAAGTTGTATGTAAATCCAGGTTACAGAGGCAGTAACCAGCACAACTACTATCCTATTGTCTCCCAGAAATCAGAGTTACTTTTAACTGCAAACCTTCTTCAGGGCAAAACAAAAGGTCACCTACTAGCTCTGCCTAGTCCCTAATAGATGCAACAGGTTAGACCTCTCCTTTACAAAAAGCTTTCTGTTAGACCTGATATCACTGACTCATCTGAGGTTCCATGACAGAAACGCAGCTAACAAAAAGGAGAAAGTGTGCAAGATGATGCTTTCATACCTTATCTCTGTAAATATATTCACTAAAGTCAGTACCAAGGAGAAACGTTTAAAAGGTCAGATCAGGTGTAAAAATGGCCATGCCTTCCTATCACTGCTCTGAACTACCTTGATTTTTGTTTTCTTATGTCCGTGAGTGGGTGTGTTGTGCCTCTGTGACAAGACTTGTTCAGTGAGAGAATTTCCTGCTTCACAGATAGGTTTTTTAACCATGCAAGGCGTATGTATGACCTCAATTCTTCATTTCTTGCCTGTTTGTGCAACTGAGAGTTTAGCAGCAAAAGGAGTTACAACCTCAGCATTATCTAATACTTGTGCATATTGCGTGCACACACGCTTGGATAAAAGTGTTTAATGGCTGACATAAGTTGAAATTAAACACTCCCCCCATCCTTCCCACAAATAATATTTCACTCACACAGTCTGAAGGAGTCTTCTGGCAGGACAATTTGTCATAAAAATTGGGAAGAGGAAAGGGAAAGGTATGGCAGGAAATGCAGCTTGGGTCTGCGCCGATGGCTGGATTCTTGGTGAGTTTCACAACAGTCTGTGACTACAGCCCATCTCTGAAGCCAACACATGAGTTCTTCTTAAGGTTCACATAAACCTGGTTACAAAAGTTGTGACTTTCCAACTGACTTCACAGAAGCAGTGCTCTTCCGGCTGGCAAAGCTCAGTCTGACTGTATGAATGAGTCAATGCTGCCAGTCAATTTGTATCTTGCAGTGCTAGGCCAATGCTGCCATTCTGGCAGGCACCAGCTTCACAGGCTGGCCTGTCAGTGGGATTTGGACAGAGTTTGGCTCTGACTGTGGGATCTGGAAGAAAAACACTTCAGGAACTATGCATTTGTGATGAGTGTGGAAGAGGCTAGAGCCACTCCTACGCCAGCTGGTTTTTAGTAACCTGGGCATCAGCGCAGTGCCTATGTGATTGTGGGAGCTTCCATGCACAGCTCCCAGCTTTCCTGAGGAAGAGGCGACCATCTGGCTGGTTTCATGCCCCTCCTCACTGTTTCATGCCTGCCTAAACCAGAAGTGATTCAGTGCTGGTGTGGGACAGGGACGTGTATCTCCACAGGGCCTTGAGTCCCTCAAGCCATCAGCACACTGCATGCCTGGGTAGCAGGGAGGAGGCCAGGCTGGTGGGGCATGCTGCCGATGCCTGATACTTTTTGCACCGCAGGCAGTGGCTTTGCCAGCAGCTGGGGCTAGAGCCAGGGCCCAGGCGCACAAGAGGCAGGCAGCCTGGTGGGTGCAGGCAAAGGTCCCAGGCAGAGGGTGCCATGGTTGTTGGTGCTGTGGGGTCTCTGCATTGGCATTGGCAGCCACAGGGTGAAGCCCTTCACAAGCCACTCTGTAGAGGCAGCCTGGTGGCAGACATAGTGTCCATGTGCTTGCCTGTAGATAAGGCAGCCGGTTAAAGTTTAGCCCAAGCAAGACAAGGAGGCAAGCATCAGCAAGAGGAGGCAGGACAGGGAAAACCCTCACACTTTGTCCAATCCCTCTTCCAGGGTGTTTGTGAGAGGCTGAAAGTCTGCCCAATGAGGAGGACATAGGATTTCACAGTCCATCACCTTGGCCTCCTCTGTGCATCATGCATGCTTCTCCAAATGGCAGATTAGGAACTGCCAGGGGTGCCTCCAGCCTTGGTGTGGCAGTTGTGCATTGGCTGCCCATCACGAAGTAGGTCATCCCTGCCTGAGGATGATCCTGGGTCTCTCCAGCTTTTAGGCCTTTGCTGAAACTGAGTAGGAAGTCCCTTTTGGCTTCAAGCAACATGAACACTTTGAAGCGTGTGAGTTTGGCCACCCCTTTAGTTGACTGAAGTTGATTGTAAGCTGCACTGTTCCTCATACACTAGCCAGATCATGTCTGGCTTACAAGGAGAGACTGAGAGAGCTGCATCTCTTTAGCTTGGAGAAGAGGAAACTGAGGGATGACCTCATTCATGTTTATAAATATGTAAAGGGCGATTGCCAAGAGGATGGAGCCAGGCTCTTCTCTGTGCTGCCCAATGACAGAACAAGGGGCAATGGGTGGAAGTTGAGGCATAGGAAATTCCATGGAAACATGAGGAAAAATTTTTCATGTGAGGGTGACAGAACACTGGAACAGGCTGCCCAGGGCAGTAGTGGAGTCTCCCTCTCTGGAGATATCCAAAACCTACCTGGATGTGTTCCTGTGTGATCTGCTCTAGGTGATCCTGCTCTGATAGGGAGGTTGGACTGGATGATCTTTTGAGGTCACTTCCAGCCCCTAACATCCTGTGGTTCTGTGATGTCCAGTGCTCAGCTTCAGTGTATGTTGTACACAAAACCCCTCAGAAATTAAGAGGTTGTTCTGCTGAGAGATGTAAAATGTAATCAGTTCCCGTGGGCGTTAAACAACAAAATGCTGTGGGGAAGAACGTAGACTTCTTTTCATCAGTTAAACCAGAATTAATCTATATAACTAGTCTTAGAGATTTCCACAGTGTATAGGCCGTGTGCATGTGACCATCCTTTTTGTAAAGTGAAGTCTGCCCCTGTATTTTGTGAACTATTTAATAAGTGTTTATAAACATCTGAGGGCTGGGTGTCAAGAGGGAGGGGACAGGCTCTACTTGGTTGCACTCTGTGATAGGATGAGGGGTAATGGATATAAACTACAACACAGGAGGTTCCACCTCAACATGAGGAGGAGCTTCTTCACTGTGAAGGTCACAGTGCACTAGAACAGGCTGCCCAGAGAGGTTGTGGAGTCTCCTTCTCTGGAGACTTTCAAGACCCATCTGGATGTGTTCCTGTGTGACCTGTGCTAGATTCTATGGTCCTGCTCTGGACTTGATGATCTCCGGAGCTCCCTTCCACCCCCTAACATCCTGTGATCCTGAGAACATTCAATTCATACGGGTTTTGGGAAGGATAAAAGCCCCTGTAAATTCTCAGGGTTGTACAGTGTTAGCAGATGCAGAAGGAACTTTCCTGAGTCTTTTTTTTTTTTTACCATAGTCTAATCCTAAATTTTACTCTTAGATGTATTGTGAGATTTGCATACAGACCAGACCATGAACTAGTTTAACTAGAGTCATTTGGGCATGTTTAGCTTCTGTGCTGTGAACTATCAGGTGGACATACTGGGAAATGAGGTGTAAACCTTACATTTGCACATTAGCACAGTTTTAAAGTTATTTGATCCAGTAGGCATAAAAAGTGATCCAGATGAGCCACCACAAGCTTTCTACATAAACTAGTGTTAGAATTTTCTTAATGAAGTTCCTTTTGTTTACAGTTTGCCTGTGAAGGAACTCTGCTTAATTCTGCATGAGATGACTGGTGTCAGTATATGCTTGTCCCACCAAGGGGAAGTTTGCCTTGAGGTATATGACATAGGCAACGTAGTGTGCTTTCCTTCAGTGGTAGCAGTAAAGCTCAAAATCCAACCCTATCTGCTGACTTACACACTGTTTTCTTTGCACTTAAATGTAATTTATTAATTCCTTTGACAGTCAATAGCTGTGTATATCAAGATGTAAGTATTCTCCCATACATATTTCTCTATATATCTATATATCTATATATCTCTCTATATATCTCTATATCTCTCTATACATATGTTCCAAACCCTTTGCAAAACATCTGGGAGAGGAAAAGCTCAGCAGGGTGCTTGAACTTCTAAAGAATTTAAAAGGTAGAATGAAAAGTAAGATGAAAAAGTATCCAGAAGGAGGGAATGTTCCCCTTGTAAGTTCAATCGTGCTAGAATTACTCTTTAGTTCATTATGAAACCTGATTATTTTTTGCTGATAAAAATTACATGGATGGATATGGTCTGCAGCTTTTCTGAAGGAGTAGGGGAATGCACACATACACAAAACTGCCTTGTGGACAGGATCTTTAAGGAGTCACTATTGTTCAGTATGACAATACCCTTGAAGCAGCCCTAAGATCAGAACCCAAGGGCCTAGAAGCAAGGAGGCAGCATCTAGGAGGGCAATTAAGGTAAAGTGAAAAATGCTTACATGGGTCCTACTGTAGCTGCTATTTGAATAATGCTATCTGAACTTAACCATTGTACTAAAAAAATAAAATAATCAAGTCTTGCCAGTTACTTCTGCTTGTGCAACTTGAAAACAAAGATCTATCAGTTGAACCAGGTCCTTGGCTTTATTCCAGTAGTTCAAAACAGATCTAGAGCCAGCTTGACTGCCCCAGCCATAGCTATTTTCACTTCTCCAGGAACCGTTCTGCAGGGCATAGACCCACTGAGACAGATTACACTTCCCCACTTCTGAACTCTGACTCCTAGAATATAATATATGCAAAGGAACAAATGGGATGGGCAGCATGTACCCATTCCGCAGTGCTTCCCTGCCTCAGGAGCACTCCCACTGGGCTGGGAGCAGCTCATTAATCCTTTGAACAACAAAACAAACCCCAAGATAGTTAAACAAAATGTACATTGTACCTTACTTTCTGCACCACTACCCCCCCTTTTTAAAAAAAAAGAAAATGGTTGATCTTCAGAGAGATCCTGTTGCTTTTTCCATCTGAACACACTCTCAAGCTTCTGTCGGGTGAGGAAGTGATGAGAATTTGAGGACTAATAAAAAAGTGTCAACACTTCCCAATGTTGAAAACTCTTAATAATCAACATCAAAAGACTTTAATCTGTTGACAGTCATATACTTGATTCATACAGCTGACTGCTCTATTGTTTTTTCCTTTCAGGCAAACTGATGGATGCTCCCAGACATGTGTCTTTGTACTCTGGAAACACTGAAGGAGCAGTAATCCAGAGCAAGGGGTTCAATCTGAAGGCCTGAGTGAGAAGTAGTCCAGGCAGTATGTGTGATTCCAGGTTGATGTAAATGCATTAAGAATATAAGCACTGCCTCCAGGAGCAAAAAATAACCCAACCCAACCAACCCCAAACCTAAACAGGACAAAAAAAAAATATCAACCCTCTGTCTAGCAGTTGCCTGGAGGAAGGGGACAGAAATTTTGGTTTTGTCTTCCTGTTGCCTAGAGTCATGTAAAACCTTTGCCCTTTTACAACTAGCTACAAGTCCTGAGGCTGACTGGGTGTTACTCTGTGTGAGAAGGAACAAGAAAGGGAAGAGAGAGAAGGAGCCCTTCAGGGCATTGAATGGGCCTGAGGGCCAAGCACAGGTTTTGGGAACGAGAAATTGCTTACAGTCTGTTTATTTACAGACTTTAGAGGAGGGGCTAGAGCTGGTACTACCCTTTTGTCTTCCTGGAAGATGCACTAAGTCAAAGATTGCAATAATAACTTCTAAAGCCAGAAAGAAAGTGTTCTTTTCCCTTATATGACAATCAGATGTTTAGTGGGAGGAACACTCAATGTGCATCTAAGAGATAGGTGATGCCAGTTGTAAAGAAAAGAAGACTTCACACCCTCAAACTAAACCAGTTTGGTTGCCAGTAGAGTAAGCAGTCTAAACAGCACAGATATAGGTTCATAGTAATTTAAAGTGAAGTAGTTAGCATATAAAAAACCTTATCTAGAGACACCACAAACTGGCAGGGTTTGCTTAGCAAAATGAGATGATGGCTAAGGTTCTCCAAACACAGGCTAGTCTCTTTCCAGGTTTGACTGAGACACGAACAGAACAAGGACAGCTGAGAAAGATGCTGATTTCAGCCTGTTTCAAGCCACTTCACTGGCATAAGTGATTATCACATCCTGTCCTCTGTTTCTGCAGCTGCCCAAAACCCGGTTTGAAAGAAGTATTTTCATCAGTGCCATATTTGAAAAGATCAGGCAGCAGCAGCAACGAGCGATGAGCACACGACAGCCACGGCATTAAAGGGCAACGCAGATGCCTGTTTGAAAGTAATTTTTTTTTCACCATTTCAGCACTCACCTTCTCCTAATTTGCTCCATCTCCTTATCACTTTGTGTGAACTTTGTCTCATGAAAAGATAAGGAAAAGATTATGCACCAAATGCTTCAGCTGCCTCCCTATTCTGTCACTCCGCAAGGGAAATGGTAATAAATGTTATCGGTACAACCTGAATTTCACCTTGCTTTTCACCACCCACTTTCAAATATATTGGATTTACAACACTGCTTGCAATAATTGCCCTTTTAGCTTATTAGGCTCTTTTTGTATCTTTGAACATGTTACAGTTTCCTAGAATTTGTAGTTCCAGAATATTTTAGAAATAAATTGCTGATGTTACTTTAAGTGCATCCTTATCAAACAGAAACACATCTCGGCACTGGACTGCCATATCCAGTTTTACAGCAGTGCTGTGCATCAGAAGTTAGCTTGGTCTGCTGTTATAGCAAGTTTTTCAGGGAGAAAGAAGTCACAGTTCCTTGGTCTATTTATAGTATTGGAGAATGCTTTAAAATAACTTGTAATGGCAGATGCCATTGGGTACTCTGCCATAAGTGGTTTGCTTATTCCTAACAAGAAATGCACATCATGGTACATTTCAAGTTAGGACCACATTACACTGTAGAAAAAATAAAGACCATGTCTATCTTACTGCATGAATTCCATTTGGATTTTGTTAATGCCATGCTGTATTTTGATTTTTGTTTTGAATGCAGCAGTTAAAATAGAGGGGAGGTGGGGGGTGCTTACCATCAGTTTGGTAGTAGACTACACAAGGGACTTCAAGGGATTATGTTTAAAGCTCCAGCACAGGTATCAATGGCATGTGCTGAATGGTGTTACTATGGTATAGAAAATGGACTTATTGCAACAGGACAAACCTTTGAATGGCTTGGGGAAGAGGCCTATGGAGTGAGATTCCTGTTTTTCTAAGTGCTGTCCTCTTTCTTCCTTTCAGAGGAGGCTATCTCTTCCCACCTCTACTATACAGCCTCTCCCCAGGAGTGTATTCTCTTCCCCCACAGTATATAGTTGTGGCTTTCTGCCCTAGCACACAGCAAGATAGCTCCAGCACATCATGACTTGGGTTAGAGGAGAAAGAGGGACTTAGAGGACCACTGGTAACTCAGATGCTCCCACAGCCTTAGAAGGATGCTGGCTGTGGAGTTAAGATTCGGCAGTGCACTGAAAGGACAGTTAGGAATTATTGATCTGTAAGGGAATGGATCAGTTCCTAACACTCTAAGTCTTCCTAGAAGAGGACCAGATCACATTCTAACAAAAACTGCCAAGTTTAACCAGATTTAGTGTTTCATTCAGGCTTCTTCAGGCTGGAAAGCCCCACTCCCTTGGAAATGATGGGGGCTTCTCACACTGCAAGTGTGAAACTCCTAGCATTAATGCAAGAGTTTTTACCCCCTTTCAAACACATTCCTGTTCTGTATGCCTCACAGAATTGTCAGGGTTGGAAGGCACCCCAAGGATCATCTAGTTCCAAACTTCCTGCCATGGGCAGGGACACCCTCCACTAGATCAGGTTGCCCAGAACCACATCTAGCCTGGCCATAAAACCATCTAGGGATGAGACTTCAACCACCTCCCTGGGCAACCCGTTCCAGTTCCTGGGCAACCTGTGCCTCAGTTCCATTTACTCTCTCTGGCCTTACTTTTGCTTCCAGTCTTGATCCCTTCTAACTGCTCTTTCTAATCATCCAATCATAATCATCTCTTTGAATGTGTATGCTCAGCTGGCAGCTTGCTTTTTCTCTGGAATTGCTGTGGTTATTGATTATACAGAGTTATGCTGTAATTGGCAAGTGACAAGTGATTTTACAGCTGTTCAAAAATTTCCAAGAACATATAGCTGGAAGAAGCTTCAGGGGCATGTGGATAAAAATATTTACAATCATTGTTGAATAGATTAAAAAGTAGATCATTTTTCTCTTCTTTCTTCTCTTTCCTCTGCCATTTAACATCATGTGTGAGGATCTTTCTTTTGCAAGCTACATAGATGCTTTAACCAGGACTTCTTCCCTGTCTTGTAAAAAGCAAAGAAGCTGCACTGGGAGCTTCTTGAATGCTTTCAGTTGCTTCTAGTCTAAGAGCTGCACTGGGAGCTTCTTGAATGCTTTCAGTTGCTTCTAGTCTAAGTAGTCCAAACTCCATCTTAAGCACTATTAGTATGATTCTGTGGGAAGATACAGTTCTGCTGATTTCTGAGTGGGGTTCCCCCTCCCAATACCCCTTTCCCCCCCCCCTCCCCAGTGCTTTAATGTAGAATTAAGTAGACAAATCACTCTGGCTTTGCTGAAGGTCTGAGCTAACACCCATCCCTATTTACAGTTCTATTCATAGCTACTGAATTCTGCCCACCACAATCATTCCACAGCTTCATAACTCAACAGCCTGTCCCTTTTCTTGTCAGCACACCATTTCTTTAAAGAATGCTGTTGACCTAACAAATACCTGCAGAGAGGATGAGACTATTGCATGTGTAGCTTTTTAAAATAGTCAATCATCTGCTGAGGTGGTGAGAATTTGGGGAATTCTGTGCAATAAATACACAGATGTTTATAGTACATATATAGGACTTGCTTGGAGGCAAAGCCAGCACTCAGGAGACTTCAGCATACAGAAAGAAATATGAGCAGGAGACACTTAGTTCAGTCCTAGTGAATTGTGTGCCAGACACAGAGACTGGGGGTTCAGAGGATTGTTTTGAAAAGTTGGGTGTTTGAGTCCTTCACCATTCCTAAATGCCCTAAGTGAAGCAGGGGCTGAAAGAGGAAAAGACAGATTCCATTGGCAAAGGAAATCTTTATATTGCTGCTAGCCTACAGTTTTCAGTTATTGCCTTTAATTATTGAATTATATCATATTGGGCCTGGCTTACTCAGGTGTTTCTCAAGGGCAATAAGGGTTTTGTTTCAGCAAAGCGTAAGGGTTACCGAAATAGTCACTCCTAGCAAGTAATAATTCAGCACAGAAATGCAGATTTCATTCAGAGGAAACTGTTTCTAAGATGTGTCATCACCAAGAGAACAGACTTTGGTTAGTATAAGCTAGTTATTAATGGCTTTCTGATGTTAGGCACAGTATAAATCTGAAAGTGATTAATTTAGCAGGAATTCAGTGATAATGACGTTGAGTCCTGGTCTGAAAAATAGGAACACCTTAACAAAAGAGTATTCTGAATAATTCAGCTAAAATACTTGGAAGTGTGAGGGTAAATTGAAAGAGCATACCTCAGCAGGGGTGATTATAAAGAACTACAGTTGTTAAAATCTGATTATTATGCAAAGATTGAGAAGCTTAGCAAATCCCTAATGTTGCAGTTTCCCATTATTGGCCTTTTGAATGCCTTATTTCTAGGTGATGGCAGTGATTAACATCCAACTATGAAGGCAGCTCTAATTCCTTATACTACCTTAGCTGTAATGCTGTTAGACCTAGAAGGATCCCTAAACCTAGTTTTCAGCACAGGGATAATTTCTCAACTGTTCCTTTGAAACCTATTGATTTTTTTTTCCCAGCCTGCACATGTTTTCACATGTTTGTGATTTTTATCTTAGTCAAATTTCAGAACCACACAATTCACCACTGAGATAAAGAATGCAAAGTTATCCACCCAGTTTGGCTTCAGACAAACAAATGCAACTTGACACAAACAAAGGGAGCTGTATTCCAAGCGTTATTCGCCTGTGTTCTTAATATTTCAATACTTTGTGGAAGAAAGCAAGTTGGGTAACAAGCTCTTCTGACTTCATACCCAGTACAATTTCAGGTTTCTCTAGTCTCCAAAGCCAAGAATCCAGTCTAAAGATGCCACAAAGCCTTAGCATGCTTAAGGCAAGGCAGAGCTGTGCTTCTTCACAATCTTTGTTGTCATAGTTTGGAATAAAATAAAAGTTTTCTTGTAGATAAAAAGGAAGGCATGTCTGAGACGTTACCTAAATCTTCTACACCTATTCCGTGCCTGATTTACACTTGGAGGAAGGAATCTTGGGTTGGAGCTGCTTAGATTTGCTTTTCTGCTGAAACAAGCTCTGAGGTTGAAGTATTTCACTGGATGCACTCTGCTTGGAGAAGTTGGTATCTATCAGAGCTGAAGCCAAGCTCCTCAAAACAGGAACTGCACTGGTAGGGTCTTCAGTCTCTGACCCAATGGCAAATGGTCTGTGGACACAGCATTCAAATCATCCATCTTGCTGACACAACTTCCATCAAGACCAATTAGTGATGTTTCCAGGAAAAGCTCGAGCCTCACAAGTGTGTCTGTTGGCATGTGACTGTCGCTTTTGCCATCATGTAGGAAACAGGGTCGGTTTTGTAGAGAGCAGCCTCTTGACTGCTCTGGGTTATTCGGCTGGCAGCTCGAATGCCGCTCTCTCACAGCCCCTGAAACCTCGGGTGAAGAGTTAGCAAGCCTGAACTGCAGCCCTGTGAAGGAGTGCGTGCACCTCCTAGCTAACTAAAGGGGCTCCCTTTCTGATTCCTTGTCTTTCAGCGGGGTTTCATTTTGAAGGGTCTTGTTTGTCCCCAGCAGTAGAAGAGAAGGCTGGACCCGACTTTTGGAGCGACTTTTGTTCATACCCAGCAGGACTTGACATTTCTTGCCCATGTTATTCAAAGCTGTCCTACTCCACATGTGACAGAAGTGTTTGGCAAGGTCTACCATCACTTTTTTTTTACAGACAGGGCTGCTCTTTCAACCCTGACTGAACAGAAAGTGTTTGCCACTTTGTGAGTGTTTTATTTTAATTTCCTTTGCCCAGGTCTGGAAAGTGCCTGCCTATAAACACCTGCTTATAGGGTGTTTGGAGCACCAGTTTTCTCCAAGGACTAGATCTTGTTTTCAAGTCATATCTTGCCATGGAAACAGACAGGTAATCAAGGATCTGATTTGGATTTCTCTGCATCAACAGCTCAGTCATTCGTTCAGCTAAGTGACAAACCCTCATTACAAAAATAAGGCTTCAATCCAAAATGAAGGTTACAGTAAAAGCAAGAGCTCAAAACCAAAGGGTTCACAGTTTAATAGAGATAAATATTTTTGTTTTCCCACTCAAAATAAGTAGTGCAGTGGTAGCTAACAAATATGCTAAGGAAATTTGCAAGTCTTACTACAAAAGCTTTCCTGTCAATTCTGAATACATTTCAGACTGGTCCATGAATTAAAAGATACACATTAAAACAGAGGCCAGTGTGTGACTGAATTCTGATCCAGTCTGAATTCCAGACATCATCGAATGATTTTCAAAGCAATGGAATATATATATTTTTAATGGGCTTCATCTTGCCCAGATTTTGCACAAAACCATTTGGCAATGCATGCTGTTGCAGTTATTTATTGCACCTTAATCTGTTGCAGCATTCAAGAAAAGCTATTGGAAATTAAAGGCTACGATCCTGCAAGCCTCACTATTAACTTAAATGAAGCTACCAGCATGCTGAACAGCAAGAACAAAGAAATAAACATTTTCTTAAGAGGCTTTGCTGGAACCAGTACAAAACTATGCCAGCACCAACAATAAAATTGTTCAGATTTTCCAGTATGCTGTTGAAATTATCATGAATTGCTGAATATACAGATCAGTCAGAACTAATAAAAAAAAGGAGGGTTTGGGAAAGAGCAGATCCTTTCTTTGACAGTATCCCATGCCAAAAAGCATAGAACCTCTCCAGTGTAAAAAGATGTAAAAGATTTGCCGTGGAACATCTCTCTGGGCTTTTGATCAGAACGAGACAAAGAGTGTTCAAAAAAAAACACTAAATAATAAAATCACCATATGTTTGACAGCCCTTTAGTGAAGACTGAAGAAAGGCTTTAGAAATCTAAGTTTGTCCAGGCAGAGCATGCAGTTTCTATCAGCTTTAGTAAGTTTTGTAATAATAAGTCTCTGAGGCACCAAGAGGTGCCTCAGGAGGCATCAGGGTGCTCCCAGTGAGAGGAGAGAAGGCCAGGAGAGGACATTGGCATCTCTGAGCACTCACTGGGGAAGATTTTTCTTTAACATGACCATCTCATGTGCAAATGAAGCTGAAACTAATCTAGTTTTCATCTGTGCACAAAATACTCTGAACTCCAAGTAACAAACAAGCCATGGGCAGATATTCCCCACTTTCATATTCCCCAGGCTAGAAAGCTCACTGAATAGCTCTTGGGGTCCTTCCAGAAGAAGCTGAGGCTTAGTAGTGAAAAAAAAAAAATCAAGGGGCAATGGGTACAAGTTACTACTGGGGAGATTACTGGAATCTAGGAAAGAATATGTCACCATGAGAACACTTGGACATTGGAATCATCTTCCAAGCAGTGGAAGAAACTGACCCTACACTGGTCAGTTTTGAGACTCAGCTTGACAGGGTGCTGGGCCAGCTCATTTCAACTGCACTATTACCTAGAAAGGTTGGACTAGATGATCCTGGGGGTCCCTTCCAACCTGGCATCCTGTGTTTCTGTGATTCTATTATTTTAAGGATGATTTAAGAAACTGAACTTAATAATAGTAGTTTACAGTACTGTCATTCCTGGGTAGGAACTGCTAATTGCTTGGTGGTGTTAATATATGTTAACTGCCTGGAATGTTGAAATGTTTTGTAGAGATCAGAAAAGGTAGCAGCAGGGAAATAATTTTCTTATCTTTTGCTTTGCTTAGCCCTTTCCCCTCTTCTGTACAAAAGGATAATGGTAGCATTTCACTCCTTATCTTCATTACTCCACAGAGTTATTTGGTGGCTGAACATCATTCAGCCCAGTTTGTACCTCACTCACGGTGCTGGCCCAATAAAAAGGGCGGTAGGAGCACTCTACCAGAAGGTGAGGGAAAAAAGCTACAGGACTACCGAAGTGAAAATGTTTGAAAGTCAAAGGGAGGGCACATGTTTGACTTCAGAAAACGCTGGTTTCTGTTGCAATGTTGGTTACACAATCACATAAGGTTTTGTTTTTAAAAGCAAGTAAAAAAATTATAGTGCATCAGCTCCTCGACTGGTGTAAATCAACATGGTTTTATTGACTTTGATGGAGCTATGTCTATGTATACCAGATGAGGATTTGGCCCATTGTATGGAGATATTTTTATTTCTCTTCTCGATCTATCAGTTAAGGAAAGGGTAATAATCAGCAAGCTGGAAGCAATTATGCGTGTGTGAGGAGGGGGTAGTTTCATAATAGCTAACTTGACATTATTTCCTGTAAAATGCACCAGGAGAATAGAGCCTGGAGCCTGCTGACCGGTTTGTTTTGGAAGGAAATATTTGCTCAGATCTGTTTATAATAATTTGTCAATCGATGGGCAGACTGGGCTCAAGCACTTGCCTTCCACTGACGCCAGAGGCAGCAGTTCCAGGGCTGACCAGTGCACCGAGGAGCAGCCGGTAAGGAAAGACCCAGGAGAACTTGGCTTTTGCTTGCATCCACGTAAACCTGGAATGATTCTACCAAAATCTTTAGAATTATTCGCTATTTACAACCCTCTGCCTAAAAGCAAGATTTGGCAGAGTTTTGAACTGAGCATTTATAAGCTATTTCTGGCAGCAAATGAGAATGTGGGAGGGGGAGATTATTCATTGCAGATGCTCTGTAAGATTCACAGAGGCTTTCTGGTGACAATAAAGTCTACTAACATAGTCACTTTTGGAAAATGCTTTTTAAAATGTGATTTGAGGGAGTTTTCTGTCATCCTTTAATTCTCAGACTGTTTCAGGGTGGTGAAAACTGCTAACAGAGATCTCAAATTAAATGATTGAAAGTGTTCTCCTCACCCTGCTGAGGTAGATGAGTCCTCACCAGCATTATCAAGTGGACTAAAGCTAAGATTTCTAAGAAATCATTTTTTATAAAAGCATTTCATAAGGTTCAGCTTTAATTAATGTGGCAAGGGAGCTGAAGACAAACTAAAAGAAATTGAGAGATTTATCAGATTATTCTAAAATTATAAAGCTTATAAAGTTATCTAAAATACCAATGCTAGAACGATAACACTAAAGTATTCCAACCAGCTCTGGCAATATAGCTCACTCGTCTGTTACCTTTGCTCCCAGGGGGGATTTAAAGTGTTTCTTACTTACAAATATCATTAAAATTACTTCACACCCTGTTAGAGCAGATGCATTTATACCAGGCTAATGGTGCTTCTATCACCATAGCTTATACCTGCAGCTTGTCCTTCTGAACTGATCTACAGTTTCATTAATCCCCAAAATGTCCTGTCTTGAACCCTTAAGCATTAGCAGGCAACTCATAAAAGACTGGAGAATATTTGGTTCAGAAGCTGCTCTGGAGAGATGCATAAATGTAGGTCTTGCCCTGACTACAGAGAGCCCCATGGAGCTGTGCAGCCCTTCTTCCCCACACCAGCCCTCTGCTGTCTCTCCCTGGGCAAGGTCGGGTAGCCGGTTAATCACCCTCCTGTCTTCATTTTGCATCGCACATATGTTCACCACTTCTTGGATCCTTTTGAAGCAAGGAGCAATGAGCAACTTTCCAAGGAAAAAAGTGGGCTTGCTTATTTTGGGATTCTTTTTTTTTTTTTTAATAGCTCAAATAACAACACCCTTGAAATCAACATAAGACAAGGCACCGTTTCAGCTAGGGCAGGTGGCAGCATTAGGACAGTGCCACTTCCCTGGATTGAATATGTAATTTTACAGATAAGCTGCTAGGTGCTGGGGTTTTTATTCTGTGTGTTGTTACAATGCATCTTTCACTGGCTTTGTTACTCAGCTTTTCAGCTCCACATGGAAATTCGTGGGGAAATTCCCCAGCAACTTTCAAACCTATGTGCTGCTCTGCACTGGAAAAGACAATGGCAGGGTCATCATCATCTTTTCTAGTGAGGACATAGAAGTGAAAAACAAGTGTAACATTTAACCAGCACTGTCTCTTGCCTGATTGAATTACTATGGTTATGTGGATTTTATTTGGGAAAAAAAAAATCTCTTTTTTTTTAATCAATCCATGCACTCAGATACTTTGAACTATTTAATGTATGGCACAAAACATAACTGCTTGCAGACAGTGTTCCTAGAATCAATACCGCTAGATCAATTCACACTAGGAATAGTTTTTAAAGGCTGGGAAAACTTTGAGCCTGACAGATCAGTGAAGTGACTGTAGGTTCTCTTCATTATTTTGTCTGCTTAGGTTTTAGATCTTTACAGAAGGAAGGGGGAAAAAAAACACAATTAAAAGATAATTTTCAGACTTGTTATGTGCTGTGAAGGTGATGCCCTAGCTCATTTTCATTAGCTAGGATGGACAGGGATTATGACTGAAGTCAGGAGGACACAGAAGATTAAGTCCTAAGTTGTTTTTAGAGAAGCATATCATCAAAACAAAGAATGACACTACATAAACCAAAGGATTTCTAAGTAAGGCATCTGTCAGATTTTTCCAGGAGGTGTAGGCAGCTTAAGATGTGCTGTGACACTGTTTGAGATTGTTGTGTTTTACTGTTGCTCAGCTTGGAGGGTAAGGGTGGTCCAAAGGCTGAAGATGAATTTGAGAGACAAGCTAGGCAGTAGCCAGGAAAAAGGTTAATGCTACAGTAACTATCAGTTCAGCTATGCCAGGTAATCCTTAACTTGAGAAAATACTGGATGAGGTTGTTATTAGACCAAGTGAGCCTTGACTCTATGAATGAATTTGAGTTTGATCTCAAGCTACACAGAGGATCAGGTATGACACCAGTATCTGATCCTGTGCATACAACTGCAATTAGTGCTTGGAGCAGCATAACTTCAGGCTCTAAGCACAATTTGTCAAAGGCAGTGTCTATGGGGTGGAGTGCGTTCCTATTTGGTCTTGATCAAGGACCAAGACAGCCCTGTCACCAGACAGAGCTGTAGTCTGCTGAGAGATCTCCAAAAGGCACCCCTGAGAGTCCTGCAGAAACTGGTGCTATTCACTTGCAGCTTTATTCACTCACTGCTACCCAAGGCACATGAGGGAAAGGACCCAAGCACCAGCTGAAAACCCCAGCCAGGACTAGGGTAAAAACCAGCAACACTTTCACAAGTTCCATTCCAAGTGCTGTAGCCTGATTTGAAAAGAAATATTGATCATATCTCTACTGTCTGAAATAGAGCTCGTGTATTCTGAGGTAGATATTTAAGGTTCTGGGAGCCTATAAATGGGGTTTTTTTGTGGGTTATTTCTGTTTGTTTGTGGGTTTCTAATGCATGTGTAGTTAAGGTGTTTACCAGTTGGAAACAGATCTTAGAGGCAAGAGGCACCTACCTCTTTTTGGCCATCCTGTTCTGATAGATATTATGGAGACTGGAAAAAAATAGGTCTGGGAAGGGTCTCTGAAGGCCATCTAATCCATCCTCCATTCTAAGGCAGGTTGAAACAGCAAAGATCAAATTGCTGGAGTAATCTTCACTCACTTTACCTGTTTCTAGCATGCAGCCTGTGTGTGATTTCTGCAGGGTTGTACGAAAAGAATTAGTGTGGGACTTATGGCTCCCTGGGGAAGGAATCAAAATAGGAGTGGAGGTAACAATGATTTCTAAAATGCTGTTGCTCACTTTGGCCTCCAATTGAGTGTCAGTTTAGTAGAGCTGTTAATTAAAGAAAAACTTAATTTGATTACTCTGGTTAGTCCTGAAATTTAAGATGCTAATGTCAAGGCCCACAGAGCCTCAGACCAGATACAGTCTAATTACCAGGGTGGAATTTTTTAATTACTACTGATAAGAATATTGGAGGAAAACTGCCATGATTCAGAATTCAGAAACCACATCCTCCCTATTTTCTAGCCATCCCACTCAGCCTCTGAGAGGGAGTGTTGAGGGTGTAGTAAGTGAAGGCAGATAACCACATCCCCAACCTGCCGTCATCCTGAGAGAGCAGAATTTCCGATGTGCCTCCTGCTTAACAAAGAGAAGTGATGAAAATGGAGAGGAGCTAAGTAACCTCACTCCTGAACAGGTGCCTTCACAGTAATTACTTGTAGTTGGTCTTGTGCCTCTAGGCAAAATTTCCATCAGCTTTTTAGTAAATTTCTTCCATGTCTCCAGTTAAAAATCTCAGGAGGAGTCAGCTGAAGGTATGAAGACAACAGAACAGTTTAAGACTTCCTCAATTCTATGTGGATCCTCTCATTCAGAGCAAAGAGTCTGCAGAGCTCTGATGGATCTCCCCTTCTGAATGTCACCTTTGCTGAAATGGCTTTAAGATATCACAGTCTTGAAAAGTTACTGTTCTTTTTGCCAAGCAGCAGGATTTGGGCATTTCTGAGGAACAGTATCATTTGCAGCTTGCTGTTGTAGCACATTTCAATTAGTGACACAAGCCAAAACACTAGGCTGTGAATGGGAAGGGGTAAGGTATGGTACTCATCCTGGTTGCTCTGGGTGGGGAGGAGTAGCAAGCTGGTTGTGTTAACGGATCAAACTGCCTAGCTAGATTTGGCAGAGGGTGCCACATTTTCAGTTTGTTATAAGCAAACCCTACTAAATGGCATCAAACTAAGGCTGCCTGATGTGTAACAGAAACCTCCATCTTGGGACTGAATGGATTTCAAGGGCTCTGACAGATGGGCTCTGTTGGATTAAACAGCAGCAATCTTTAATGCTTTACCTCCTCCATGTCTGCTGTAACCCTCTTCTAGTGCTGTCTGCCCTAGCAGCAGGGAGAACAAGCAGATGCTGACAAATCACAGAATCACAGAAACATTCAGGTTGGAAAAGACCCTCGGGATCACCAAGTCCAACCCAGAACCCTACTCTCCAAGGTTCACCCCTGAACCATAACCCCAAGCACCACATCCAAACCACCTTTAAACACATCCAGGGCTGGTGACTCAACCACCTCCCTTGGCAGCACATTCCAATGCCTGACCACTCTTACTGGGAAAAAATTTTTCCTCATGTCCAGTCTAAACCTGCATTGTGGCAGCTTGAGGCCATTCCCTCTTGTTCTGTCACTAACTACCTGTGAGAAGAGACCAGCACCAGCCTCTCCACAGCATCCTTTCAGGTAGTTGTAGAGAGCAATGAGGTCTCCCCTCGGCCTCCTCTTTTCCAAACTAACCATCCCCAGCTCCCTCAGTTGCTCTTCATCAAATTTATTCTCCAAGCCCTTCACAGCTTCCTTACTCTCCTCTGCACTGGCTCCAGCACCTCCACATCTCTCCTGTATTGAGGTGCCCAAAACTGGACACAATACTCGAGGTGTGGCCTCACCAGAGCTAGTACAAGGGACAATCACCTCCCTACTCCTGCTGGACACAGCATTTCTGATACAAGCCAGGATGCATTGGCATTCTTGGCCACTGGGCACACTGCTTGCTCATGCTCAGTTGCTTGTTGATTAGAGGGCAGTTTCACCACCAAGTTTGGCCTGGCTGGACCTGTAGGCTGTGAGGCAGCAGCGCCCCTGCTTTGCCTGCAAAGGCAATGACTACTGTCAGTGAGAGTGGAGGAGTTGAGAGTTAGTAGACAACATGTAGCTGTCACTGCTAAACTGACGGAGTCCAACCACAATGTCTCACAGCTGATTTGCCAAAACCTTCTGTAGCTGCCTGATCCTTATTCCATGCATATATATTTAACCACAGTGAAAGTTTTTGCTTAAAGCAAGCACAAGCAAGAGAGTGCTGGTGCAGCACAGGCAGAGAGAGAAGTATTTAAAAGCTCTTTCACAGCTTTGATCTGGAAGTTCTGCAGTAAACCCCTTTGCCCTGCCAGCAGCAATCCCCACAGGACCCGAACATGGGCCTTGTTTCCTCACTCTTGCAACACCCACTCCCATGGTGTCTGGGCATACCTGCCAAGTTTGTGCATCTCTGTGTCTGGCACCTATGCAAATTAAGCAATCTGTATCCAATTTATATGTGGTCATAAATATGGCTTCTGAGAAAACACTGGCTTTAGGCGTGGTTAAAAGTGTTAAGCTGAGTCTAGGCTTCACTGGGAGAGCTCTTGCAAGAGCCAGGGGAGAAGGAAGAAGAATCCTTCTTGCTAGCCAGCCTGGAAAGAGTAAATTTTTGTGGAAAACACAGGTTGCAGGTGAAGACCAGTGGGGAACAGAAGCGGAAGACAGAATGTTACAAAGGGCTGTTCTCACAGAAGGAAAAGAAAAGTGACAGCTGCTATCCCACACTCTACTGGCTAGACTTGCCAGTCTTCCTGGCAGAGACCTCTTCCTGGCTACTCCTTGGCCCTTCTTCCCCCTAATCCACCTCTTCCTCTGTGTTGGATACCTAGTGCTTTAAAACTGCCCTGGGAAAACAGAGCCCTCAAAGTAGGAAGGGAAGGCTGTCCACCAGCTCCCTGGACAGATGCAGCAACCACAGCCGGCATTAACCTTCTTGCTTGAAGCAGTTTTCCCTAATTCTTTCAGAACAAGTCTTGCTGCTCCCAATTTCTCTCGATTTTCCTTCTCTCCTTGTCCCTCTCCTATCTCACAGGGAGGTTGGCTGGGAACCAGCACCCAGGTGAACCAGTTTGAGCAGAAAGTGATCTCAGTCTGTTGACCTCTGTACTCCAGCCCCTTACTGAAGTGTGGAGTAATGACACAGCCCATGTGCATTTCTGAAAACATCGTAGGTAGAGTAAAGCAGGGAACATGACTGGGAGAGAGGTGGGATGGGAGAGAAAACTGGCTGGGTCATGCAAGAAGCAGAGTGGGAAGCTGTAAGTAGCTCTAACTTGAGCAGTGACTGCAGCTTTTCAAGGCTGTGAGTGATGGAAAGGGTTCAGCTATGGTGCAGCACTAAATAGGGCTCATCCCTAGGCTCAGAGCATCCTAGGGTTGTAGATTTTCCCTCTTCTTTCTAGGGCACAAGCAGTATATTGCTACTTCCTCCACCAGACTACCTCCAGCCTTCTCTGGACACACTGAGAAGTTTGCACTTTGTTTCTTCCGTGCTGTGATCACAGCAATACAGTGAGCCCATTTCCATGGGCTGGAAATAGTTGGTTGGAGCAGAGATGGCTCTACCAGTTAATCTAGGCTGTGAGCATGGATGTCATCCACACACAGAGGATGTTTGCCTGTTCTTCTTTTGCCAGGGTTCTTTGCCACCATTAAGGCCTGTATGGGGAGGTGGGAATCAGTTTCTGAATAGGCATGTGTCTGCTCCACTCCCTTCGTGCTCTTGCAGCCACTTGCAGGAAGAACAAAGGAATAATCTCAAGTCTGAATACCACAAACACTGCAAAGAGACATTTAAAAACCTGTATATTCCATATTACAGAAAGGCAAATACTGAACAGTCCAGTTGTTGAATAGCCTGCTTCTAAGTCACAGTAAAATAAACAAAAACTTGTCCCTGTTATTT
>CM037646.1:41316136-41358126 GCA_015227895.2 Colaptes auratus | reverse complement strand
TAAATTTTGCCAGTGTACACAGAAATCAGTGTAAGAGCCAGACAATACAATGCTGCTTTAAAAGAAGATAATAATCATTTTAGGTTTAAAGAATGGCAAATGACATTATTAAAGATCAGGTCCTTGAAAATCACTATACAATGGACTTGTGCTTGCGAGCACTTGCAGCTTGAGTAAGATCTGCCATACAGGGACCATAACTAAGGCCCCCACAGCAGAAACAGAAAATGATAAACCAGGGACAGCAGCACTGTTCAAGCTGTGCAATCATTTTGTATGGGGTTTAAAGTCTGGTATGTAAAAATACAGCACTGAGCAAAAAGACAGAGGAAAACACAGAGAAAATGCATTCCTTCTGCGGATCTACAGAACACATTGCAAATTACACTGAATGCCTGGCAAAAGAAGAAATGGACAGAACAATTTGGTGTTTTGCTACCATAATGCCTTAATGCTCCACTGTACTATAAAATACATGAAATAACTGAGCCAGATGTTGTAGTTTTGTGTGTTGTTGGAAGCAATGTACTAGTAACATTTCTGTAATAACACAGAAATGGTTCCAGGCTACTCTCTCAGTAGCTGCCTTACTGCCTAATGGCTTTAGCAGCTTGCCACTTATGATCTTAGACTAAGACTTGATCCTGAGCATTCAGGTCCTCATTCTTGGTGGCTTACTCTGTGCTGCAACCTGTTGGCTCATGCTGTGAGGATTTGGGGCTTGAGGAGTTCTGTACTCTGAATACCAACACTGATTTCCTGGGCATGCAAAGTTAATGGATGTATTGGTTCCATGTTGCCAAATGCCACAGCATCAGAGCTGACATCCAATAAAAATGTGGCTGTGCAAAATTTGCACACAGGATTAAAATCTTATTTAAAACAACAGTGACTTAGGAGAAATTGTCAGCCACAACCGTTAGTAAAATCTCACATACCACCAGCACACCAAATTTAGCTTTGTCAGATATGCTTACATATTAACAAGGTTCTTAGAGACAAACAAGAAACCTAAGGCTCAAGGATAAACTCAAGAGACTTGATGTTCAGTTGCTGACAAAGATACTGCTTCAGAAACAATCAATAGTAAACCAGTTTCCCAAGGCGGAACAGGCTTGTTCAATGTCCATTTTGAGAACAACCTGTTCTAGCTAACATTTTACTGCACATTTTTGCTGAGGTTCTTCCTCCCTCTCTGTGTTCTCCATCCCCTTCTCCTCCTCGACACTTCTGGCAGCATGCTTGTCCATATGCTATCTCACATCTAGAGAACAGCCCAGCCCTGTGAGCAGACCCAGACAGGGATCCCCAGCTGTTCCTGTTATTAGGATATGCCTGGAAGGAGTCCTCCCTTTCTACAAGTTCCAGGAATAAATACAGCTGCAAAAACTGTATTGCAAGTCTCGTGAGGGTGCCATTTAGGGATTTCTGGAGAGACTTTATCAATACATGCCCCATAGGTCTCCTCAGTTGTTTATGTTAAGCAGCCGTGCTTTAGGCAGGTGCCAGAGCCAAGGCTAGCATGGTGTCCAGGCATGCACTCAGAGTTGGCAGGGTGTGTTGTTGCATCATGGCTTTGTACAGAGCACAGTTGGGTATCATGGTGTTTTGCAGAGGCGCACTGAACACAGCCTGAGAGACTGGGATGTGATGAAGCCACACAGATACTCTAGGATACCACCATAAACCATCATGAGCTGAACTCCCCACCTGCTATACATAAGCCTTCTGTTGCCATATTCACACAACCAACAGAAGCGCCCTTGGGCACAATCTAAACTTCCAACTCTGCCTGCCATTTTCTTCCAGTGTGGGTCTTCACACATTGGCATGCAATGTTCTCACATTAAGTGGCAGAATCCTGTAGTCCAGACTGAAGCTTCCCATCAAGATGAGCCATAAGTACAGTCAGCTTCCTCCTGACCATTTCATGTCATGCAGAGCAAGTTCCTGTGTTCCAGCTAGAACTGGCTGAACATCACTGCCTTTTGGGCAGCCAGGAAACAACTTTTCATCATAAAACATGTGGGGAATGTCTGCTGAGTCTCTCTGATCTCACTTGCATTCTAATTGTGAAGGAAAAGTTCTTTTCCTTGGGGAAGGTTTTCTCTGAGATGGAAGGCACACAGTAGTTTTGTTTTCACAGCTTTGTAGACTAACTCAAGCAGCATCAATCACACGCAGAAACTTAGCAGCAAATTGAAAATCACTAATGGAACATTGCAGTTGTTTCTTACTATTAGGAACCAAGAATCATGCATAATGTAGCAGCTATTGTTAATTGCACAGGTACTTGATTATTTAAATAGGTTTTGCAGACATTTTAAATGCATGGCAGGACAGCACAATACACTGAATACTTTATCATCACTCTCTCTAAAGTGAATACGTTAAGAGGCACTGCAGATTCTTTTTGGCAATGCATCAAAACTATTCAGAACTTTGTTATTTCCCTTCTGTTTTAAATATATTATATAACACACCATTTATATAATGGATATAAAATGCTAAAGAGATATTTTTCTTCAAGAATCTTTAGTAAGAGTGATATTATCCCAGAAGAACTATGATGGGAAAAGATCAAGGAGGAAAATGTTATTTTTCTCATTAGTTTTCCCTCTCAGTTTGTTATCTCTGCGTTTGACAGTGCTGCAGGTGGGCATCTTAATTACTTTCTCCTCTGCAACTAGTGAGTCTGTCAGTCCCCCCTCTTGTTTTAAAGGTCATAGCAGCAGAGTAGGATGGTGGGAAAGGAAGGAAATCAAATAGGGCAAACCCAAAATCTGGCAGACTCTTAAAAATAGTAATGAACTCACACTTTGATTCATGTTTTTGTTGGCAAAAAGCCCGTGAGTGTCACAAGAACTGTAAAATGAGGTGTACTGAGGTCTTCCTTATTTTGACATGCTGTAATAACACAAGCATATATAAACTGGTGGCAAAACCTATTTTTTTCAAACCCTATACTAATAAGGAAGGGACCAAGCTGGCAATGAGTTACTCAAATTCTAGGATGAATTAGATTCCAGCCCGTATGTTGCATCAAATTCTAGTTGACTTAATAATTCTTCTTCAGCCTATGTCTTGCTTTGGAACAAAAGAGGGGAAAACACTGAAGAATGAGCTGTCTTCATAGGTTTTTATGAACCTTAGGCTCTGTTTCATGAGAACACCATTTTCTTATTACTAGGAGTGTATCAAATAAGACCTTAGTCCCCTGCTTTGGGATCTCACTATAGCTCTAGAGATTGTCTAGCTATAGGAAAAGGCAGAATGTTGGGATTAGAATTTTCAAGAGGGAATTACCAGATTCCCATTGAAAAAAAATCATTGATATTTGAGCTCTTCAGGCTATTTTCAAACACCCTTTCAGGAGCTTCATTCCCTCTACAGCCCAATGAGAGCAAACCCATGGTTATATTATTGAAAGCAAACAAATTCCATCTTGTTAATGTTATGCCTGTGTTGGACAGCAATGCAATTTTGGCTACGTATTTATGTGTATGATTCAGCCTGTTGATTTTCAGGCTGGTGAGCACAAACCTGTTGTTGTACTATACTCATTCAGAACCTTATTTGTTTAGAGGAACAAAATTATTTGTGGCAAAGACACAGCTATAAAATTAAGACAAGCCTAGCCTGCCTTGCAATAGCTGCAGGTAAATAAAGTGTAAAGCATGGCAGTTGATTTCTCAGTAGGAAAACAGTAGCTGGAATATTATCCAAGAATCATAGAATCATAGAGTGGTTTGGGTTGGAAGGGACCACCAAAGGTCATCTCATCCAGCCTCCATGCAGTGAGCAGGGACATCCTCCACTAGATCAGGCTGCTCAGAGCCTTGTCAAGCCTGACCTTAACTATCTCCAGGGATGGGGCCTGAACTACCTCCCTGGGCAACCAGTTCCAGTCTTCCACCATCCTCATGGTAAAGAATATATTCCTAACATCCAATCTAAATCTACTCTTCTCTAATTTCAAACCATTGCTCCCCGTTCTGCCACCACAGCCCTTTGTAAGTAGCCCCTCTCCATCCTTCTTGTAGGTCCCCTCCAGGTACTAGAAGGTCTCTATTAGGCCTTCTCTCTTCCAGACTGAACAACCCCAGCTCCCTCAGCCTTTCCTCATAGGAGAAATATTCCAGCCCCCCAGTCATCTTTGTGACCTTCCTCTGGACCTGCTCCACATGGTCCATGTCCTTCTTGTGTTGAGGTCTCCAGAGCTGGATGTGGTACTCTAGATGAAGCCTTACCAGAGGTGAAGTCTTCCCAATCTGATGACCAGCCTTCTTTTGATGCAGCCCAGGAAGAGATTGGCCTTCTGGGCTGCAAGTCCACATTGTTTGTCTTCCCAAGTAACCAATACATGTGATGGAGCCTGGCTTTCCTGGAGGTGGCTGAACACCTGCCTGTCATTGGGAGGTAGAGGGTGAATTCCTTGTTTTTCTTTGCTTGTGCATGCAGCTTTTGCTTTCCCTATTAAACGGACTCTGTGTCAACCCACCAGTTTTCTCACTTCTACCTGTCAGATTCTCTCCTCATCCCCCGGAGGGAAACGAACAAGAGGCTTGATGAAGCTTAGTTGCCAGCTGGGGTTAAATGACAACCACCACCCTACAAAAGCCATGAATTTTCTGTTCAGTGTGGAAAAGCAGCTGTGAGCATGTCATTCTACATCAGTTCAAGGTTTTTCTAAACACTGCCAGCTACCACAGTTCTTCTGCTGAGGTGCACTTAAATACACAAAATAATTATGATGTCGTGTATCTTTATGATAGCCTCTTCATCTTCCTAGTGTATTAGCCCTTTTGCTGAACAGCTGAGAGATTCAGATTTGCCTGCTTGTGGTGAAAAAGACTTGTGAATATTGGAAATTCTCATTCTTTACATTCTTTTTTTTTTCTCCCTGAAACTGAATAATGCCATCCCCCAGGATATAGCCAGTCCAACATCGTTTTAGCATGTCTGAACATTTGCCAAACTGCAAAGGGTGTAGTTAAATGAATTGCAGTGCTGGCTGAAGTACTTCCCACTGAGGTTTGGAAGCACACTTTCTTTCTCGAACACAGGACCACCTCTGGCTAACTAACAGCTATTTGAGAGCAGCTGAGGGCTTAATCTTCAAAGACTTCAGAAAGCATACTTCCAAATGGCTGGCATTTTCCAAGTGTTTCTCATGATAACTCATTATTTTTCCCTCTGACATTCTGTTATTTTCCTTAGCCAAGATGCCTTTTGCAACTGAAAGCAGTTAGAGGAAAGGATTGTGAGTGATGACTCAGAGTAACACAGAAAATTGAGCCAGAAATGTCACATGGAGGCGGTACTGAGAGACAGGCTACCATCAAAGCTACAACTCCTTTCTGCTTACATGAACAACCTTATCTTTATATTATCATTTACTGCTTGGCACAATGGTACATCAGCCAGCACATCATCTCTAATGTAACAATTGCTTCCTCTTAAAGAGAAAATCACACATTGTCAGAAAACACAACAGGAAGAAGAAAAAGAACTTTTCATAGCAAATCATAGATGATCAATTACTGATTTCTGGGGTAGCCTGTGTACTCCAACTCATACTCTACCAGCTGAGTCTCTGTGAATTCATTCATCTTGTTAGTGGGAGGCAAAAGGTTAGCACAAGTAAGCTCAACAGTACTTAAGCTACTCTGGATATTCATGTAACAGCACAATGATCACAAAATCATAGAATGGTCTCGGTTGGAAGGGACCTCCAAAGGCCATCTAGTCCAACCCTCTCTGCAGTAAGCAGGAGTATCCTCGACTAGATCAGATTGCCCAGAGCCCTGTTGAGTCTGATCTTCAATATCTCCAGGAATGGGGCCCCAGTGACCTCCCTGGGCAAAGTGTTCCAGTGTTCCACTACCCTCATGGTAAAGAATTTGTACCTAACATCCAACCTAAATCTACTCTTCTGCAGTTTGAAGCCATTGCCCCTCATCCTATCACTCCAGGCCTTTGTAAACAGTCTCTCCCCATTCTTCTTGTAGGTTTGCTTCAGTGTTGATAGTAAATCTTCCAAAATAGACTTAATCAGCCAATCTTTTCCAGAAATCTGCCTCCATACTTGCCAATTTGAAATGCTTGATGCAGTTTTGCAATGTCATGGAAAGGACAGATTGAATATTATCTAGTTTGGTTTGCTATTATTTCAACTGAATGTTATTAGTTTGGCCTTGTGCAATCATAGTTTTGACACACACAGAGAAGGAAAGTGGCTTCAAACAGAACTGAAGAATAATCTGAGTAACACTGGTATGTTTGTCCAAGCAAACCTGAACAATTCCTCTTCCATTTTATTCCCTAGGTTATTTATGAGATGTCAGAAACCGAGTATCATTTACAGTGGTACCCCATGCATGCAACAGGAGCATAAAATCTCACTGTTCAAGTGTTAAGAGACCCAGTCTGGAAGTCCTGAACAACAAAACCTATGTACCTATGCAGCTTAAAAGTGTTTGTTCAAGTGTACAGGATAACAGAGGAAAGAAAAGAAACAAATTGCACAGGAGAACATTGAAAAGTGAAAGGAACTGCTAATTTATCCTCCATCACGTTTATATGTTTCCTATTCTGTTGCTTTCTCCTTCTTTCTTTACTCTTTCAATCCCTTCTCTTCCCTTTCTCACTCAACAAAGACTTCATTCACTGTTTGCAAGCACATTGTATCCTGTTTCAGCCAACACTTAAGGTCCATCTGTGTGAAAGCAGCACCAGAACAAGAGGACACAGTCTCAGGCTGCACCAGGGGAGGTTTAGGCCGGATGTTAGGAAGAAGTTCTTCACAGAAAGAGTGATTGGCCATTGGAATGGGCTGCTCAGGGAGGTGGTGGAGTCACCATCACTGGAGGTGGTTAGGAGAAGACTGGATGGGGTGCTTTTTGCCATGGTTTATTGAATTTAATATCCTCAGGGCTATCAGGAGGACCTATTCTAAGCTTATGTCCCTAGACTTTAGGCGTGCAGACTTCGATCGCTTCAGGAGTCTGCTAGCCACAGTGTCATGGGACAAAGCCCTGGAGGGAAGAGGGACCCAGGACAGCTGGTCAGTATTCAAGGACCACCTCCTCTGTGTCCAGGAGCTATGTATACCAACAAAGAGAAAAACAGGGAAGAACGCTAGGAGGCCTGCCTGGATGAACAAGGAGCTCCTGGACACACTATTACTTAAAAAGAAACTCTACAGGCAGTGGAGGGAAGGACAGATAGAACAGGGGGTATATAAGGAAGCTGCCCGAGCAGCAAGAGGCCTGGTTAGGAAAGCCAAAGCAGAGTTTGAATTGAATCTAGCCAGGGAGGTCAAAGGGAGCACTAAGAATTTCTACAGGTATATTAATGGCAAGAAGATGAGCAGGGAAGGTGTGGGCCCCCTCAGAAAGGAACTGGTGAATTGGTCACAAGGGATGTGGAAAAAGCTGAGGTACTCAATAACTTCTTTACCTCAGTCTTCACTGCAAGGGCCTCCAGCCACACTCCTGGAGTCATGGCAGATGATGCCAGGGACGGGGAGGAAGAACTGCCCTTCATAAGTGAAGCTCAGGTTCGTGATCACCTGAAGAACCTGAAAGTGTTCAAGTCCATGGGACCCGACGGGATACACCACGGGTGCTGAGAGAACTGGCAGATGAGGTTGCTAAGCCCCTCTCTATTATATTCCAAAAGTCATGGCAGACTGGGGAAGTCCCCACAGATTGGAAAAGGGCAAATATTGCTCCCATTTTCAAAAGGGTAAGAAGGAGGAACCAGGGAACTACAGGCCGGTCAGTCTCACCTCTGTGCCCGGAAAGATCATGGAGCAGATCCTCCTGGAGGCACTACTGACTCAGAAGAGTAGTGAAGAGGTGATTGGGAGCAGTCAGCATGGCTTTGCCAAGGGCAAATCCTGCCTGACAAACCTGGTGGCCTTCTATGAACAGTTGACAGCATTAATAGATGAGGGGCGAGCAACTGATGTCGTTTACCTGGACCTGAGCAAAGCCTTTGACACTGTCCCACACCACATCCTGGTCTCCAAGCTGGTGACACACGGGTTTGATGGATGGACCACCAGATGGATAAGGACTGGCTTGATGGCCGCACCCAAAGAGTGGCTGTCAATGGGTCCATGTCCCAGTGGAGGCCAGTGACAGCGGAGTCCCTCAGGGATCAGTCCTGGGACCAGTCTTGTTCAACATCTTTGTGGGTGACATGGACAGTGGCATTGAGTGCACCCTCAGCAAGTTTGCTGATGACACCAAGCTGTGTGGTGCAGCAGACACGCTGGAGGGAAGGGATGCCATCCAGAGGGACCTTGACAGGCTGGAGAGGTGGGCACAGGCCAACCTCATGAGCTTCAACAAGACCAAGTGCAGGGTCCTGCATCTGGGTCGAGGCAATCCCAGGCACAAATACAGGCTGGGCAGTGACTGGCTGGGGAGCAGCCCAGAGGAGAGAGACTTGGGGGTGCTGGTGGACGAGAAGCTCAACATGAGCTCTCAATGTGCACTTGCAGCCCGGAAAGCCAATCAGATCCTGGGCTGCATCAGGAGAAGTGTGGCCAGCAGGTCAAGGGAGGTGATTCTCCCCCTCTACTCAGCTCTGGTGAGACCCCACCTGGAGTACTGCGTCCAGTTCTGGAGCCCCTATTACAAGAGGGATCTGGAGGTGCTGGAGCGTGTCCAGAGAAGGGCCACGAGGATGATCAGAGGGCTGGAGCACCTCTCCTATGAGGACAGACTGAAGGAGTTGGGGCTGTTCAGCCTGGAGAAGAGAAGGCTCCGAGGTGACCTCATTGTGGCCTTCCAGTATCTGAAGGGGGCCTACAAGAAGGCTGGGGAGGGACTTTTCAGACTATCAGGGAGTGATAGGACTAGGGGAAATGGGATGAAGCTGGAGGTGGGGAGATTCAGGCTAGATGTGAGGAGGAAGTTCTTCACCGTGAGAGTGGTGAAGGCCTGGAATGGGTTGTCCAGGGAGGTGGTTGAGGCCCCGTCCCTTGCGGTGTTTAAGACCAGGCTGGACGAGGCTCTGTCCAGCCTGATCTAGGGTAGAGTGTCCCTGCCCATGGCAGGGGGGTTGGAACTAGATGATCCTTGTGGTCCCTTCCAACCCTAACTGAAACTATGAAACTATGAAACTATGGTTTAGCTGATTAGATAGTGCTGGATGATAGGATGGACTTGATGATCTCAAAGGTCCTTTCCAACCTGGTTAACTCTATTCTATTCTGTTCTAAAGGGAGCAAATGGAATTGTGAACATCAGCCCACCTCATGATCAATGGCAGTACACATCTGTTACCAGTGGTCTGGAGAGTCTTAATCCAGCTTTACATCAAGCAGTTCCTACTATGCAGCAAGAGTTCCTTGATTCCAATACTACAGCACCACAGCCACTACCTTTCCCTTCCCCAAGGCAGCAAATGACCTCATATTTCGACCACAAAACGAGCCAAGGAAGGGTAAAAACAAAGCTGTAGAGCTAGACTGCCCAATCCCTCGCATCAGTGAGAGCAGTTACACCGAGTAGTAGATGCAGCCAATAAACACTGCTCACACAGATTGAAATTTGTTCTCGTGATACGTCCAATCCATAATGAATAGTAAACAAACTGATGAAATCCAAGGTCTATTTCCAAAGCACAAAATGAAAGGACCGAAACTGATCATATTAATTATTCTCAGCTAGGAGTTTCACTACATTTAGCACTGAATGATTCGAAAAGAGCTCACACCAAGGTGCAGATCTCTGCTTTGAACCCAAGCCTGAAGAAACGTGAATAAGCCCCTGAACTACATCTTAACCAAGTGTCCTGACCATTGAGTTGTGCAGTGTGGTGGGTTAACACCCTTTTCTGAGAACAAAAGAACAAAGCAGGGTGGAGAGCTTGCAGGTACTTTTCACTCCCTGCAGGGCATTTTTCGCCTGGGAAGCTGAGTCTGTTCCACTCCCCTCTCCCTGCCCAGCTAGGGTATAAAAAGCAGGACATCATAGCTGTTGGCCCCTGCTTTTCTGGCTCCTGCCTCTGCTGGATGAGAGCTGCTGCAGCTACCCTCCTGCTCCTCTGCTACGTGGTCGGACCTGCTGCCTCCACGCTTCCTCAGAGAAAGGCTGGTTTGGTATTATTCTCTTGGTTTTGTCCCCCTCCCATCCATCCTTGTTCCTTGTCCTTGTGAACCTTTTTCCTGTTATTGTTATATATATATATATATATACTGCTTAAAGACAACTCTTTACCTCTCTACTTCCGAGCCGACTCCAAATTATTGTTTGGTGGATTTGCTCCTTCCTTTTCTCCCCTCTCTGTTGGGAGGGAGGAGGTGGGGGGGTGGGGGAGAGATTCTCAGCCTTGCCCCCCACCTGAGCTCTTAACTTCCAGTTAAGGCTCAAACCATTACATGCAGTATTCAAAGTTGTGAATCTCCCATTAGCTTTTGTTCTGATGGGAGAAATGTCAGAAGTTTAAACCAAAAGAAGGAAAGGGAAAATTAAATCCCATGGAACTGCAACCTGTTCCCAATTATTTTCTTGAATTACTTTTCAACTTTTTTTTTGGTGCAATGCTTTGAGATCTGTGGTTGAGATGTGTTGAGTAGGAGTAAGGTATGATTATTAGTGCCTCTTGAGGGAAGAAAAGGTCTCCTACTAGGATTTTTTATGGTAAGTGGAATGACAGTACCCCCCCTATTCTGACTATAAATTCTGGGCATTTCACCATAAAAGTGATTTTAATAAGTTTCAAATAACACTATGGATATTACATATAATATATTATCCTTTGTCTGAGTCTTACTTTCCTACTCATTTCACATTAATTTATTGCCAGGAATTTATGAAGGAGAGACTCAATAATCACAAGCAGAGAATCCTAAGTACAGGTGCAGTACCAATCGTGCTGCTGGAATAAAACCAAAGGGCAATAATTTCACTGATACATTATATGATTATCAGTAGCAGTGGAAGGCTAAATAAAGTATCCTCTTCTCTGGTGAACAATGATTTCTGATCTACAGGTACAACATTAAATGACATCTTGAGATAGCAATATTTTTTTCCCATCTGTATATATAAACAAGATAGAATGCTCACCTGTACCCTTCCTTATGACTTCTCCATGCTAGCCCAGCCAGGTGATCTAAGTATAGCAGGAAACATGTAGTAGTGAGCTCTGTCAGTAGTGCTTTTGCACTGGTTGAAATCCAGAGATGCCATCCAGAGATGAGCCACCCTCACATGCATTAGAATATGCAGATTCACCTCTGCCACCAACCTAAATTGCTCTCTTAGTTCACTGGGGGAAAAAAAAATCAATAATGAATCTGCTTGATTTACCTCATAAGAAAATTAAGGAGGGCATCACAAAATCCCCTCTAATTACAAGTGTGCTATGCCACTCAACACTAGGGATTGCTCAGTTAGAGCAGATGGAACTGATAATCCTAGGGAACTGTGAAAACATATCCTAAAAATCCATAAATCCTAGAAACAGTGTTGCCATTGTTTCTTTCCAATGGCTCTGTAGTACTCCAGGACTCAAGTCAGCTCTCCCTCTCTCTGAGTATTTAATGGAGTAGGTAAATATTAGAAGCTGCTACCTAGGGAGGTAGAATCTCCTTGAGACATTGCCATGTTGTCATATGAATCCCACTGACCCAATCATATCAGATAGGTACAGTCTGAGGGGGTGGAAGATCATAGTCTGAAATCTACCTGAAAGTACCACTCAGATAAAAGACAGTAAGAAGTATGGTCCCTAACTCTATAAACATGAAGTGCTATGTAATAAGTTGCATCTTCAGAAAATACCAGGAGTCTTTACTTGGAGGGGTAGAGTGAGGTGGAGGAGAGGAGAGTTGAGTAAGACAAGAATAAGTCTGTCTTTGAAAACATTAAGATAGTGGCTGAAAAATGGAGACTTGTTATAAGGTATCAAGAATTGCCTAAATTAATATCTAATCTGGTTCACTGTCAATATCATGTTTAATTGCCTTACTGGGTTGGAAGAGGGGAAATATAACCCTCATTTCTAAAAAGGGAAAGAAGAAAGATCCAGGGAACTACAGGGCAGTCTCCATTTTGGTGCCTAGAAAGATCATGGAGCAGATCCTCCTGGAAACTATGCATACAGGAAATAAGGATGTGATTAGTGACAGCCAGCATAACTTCACTATGGGCAAAATCATGCCTGACAAATTTGGTGGCCTTCTGTGAGGGGCTTGCAGTGTTGGTGGAGAAGGAAAGAGCAATTAACATCACCTACCTGGAGCTGTGCAAGGGATTTGACACCCTCTAAATTGGAGAGACATGGATATGGTGGATAGACCACTTGGCAAATAAGGAAATGGCTGGATGGTCACGCTCAAAGAGTTGCAGTCAGTGGCTCAGTGTCCAGGTGGAGACTAGCAATATGTAATGTTCCTCAGGTGTTGCTATTCTGTGTCTTTATTATGTGTACCTGATACCAATCACTTGGTGTCTAGACTACATGCCAAGATCTAATCACTAGGGTAGCTATGACACAATCTAAACATGAGCCCTTTGAAAGAGTCTTAATGCAATATTTCAGCTGTAAGATGCTTTAAATCACCAATCATCTCTGGAAACACTGCAATGTGTTTTATCAAAACAAAGTTACAGGGAGAGCTTACCAAGAAGCTTGTGTCTAAAATGCTCTTTCACTGATACTGTTTTATGCTTGATGCAACAATAATTGCATATTTTCAGGTAGCATTAGCATGCTAATGAATCCTGTCCATCACTGTTTGTGAATTGCTAATGTGTTCTTAATATCTGATAAACCAGAACCTTAGGGTGCAAACTTCTATTAACATGCTAATGCATCTTGTCCCTGCTTGCTTTAGAATTAGTGTAGGTTGTTAGCCAATAAAAGGCCATTTTTCATTTTGTACAACTCGTTAACGATGAGGCAAGAAAGAGATGCTGTCTGCCAATCAACATTTCTTTTCAACTAACAGCTAAATGCAACCAAAATACTGCCTGTAAAGCAGCACAGGGAAAAGTCAAACTGCTATAACACCTAAGTAACTGGCTTGGAAGTCCCATGAATTATTTATATTTAGCATGTGCATCCAAACATTCGACAGCTGCCTCTATATCCCATGGCCCCAAAAAAATCACAATCATTCTGAGTGCCTTAGAATTTCAGTACAATTAACTTTAAAACGAGTGTTGATATGCCTGAGTTCCACATTCAGGACTTTCCTTGGCAAATGTTATTCCACCCACAGCATTTGTTTTGAATACAAGAACTGAGCTTTTCTTCAGTTTTCTGGAAGATATAAAGGAGACTTCCTTTCCACTCATGTTATGCTGAAATCAATGAAGTTATGCAGGTTCAAAATGAAGATCGGTTAGACTCACTGAGGAATGAGGCAGCTGCAGAGCCCCTGTCTTTTCAAGTATTTTAGAGGAGGTTGGAAGAAAAGAGTGTCAGCAGCTTGATACATGCACATAAATGGGAAGTCAAAGGAAAAGTGGAATAAAAGAGTCAGTACTAATTTAAAGATTTGGCTTAACATCTTTGAGAAGGCAAATAGGGCAGCAGCAGCAGCACACAGCACCAGCTGCCGTGTTAATTAAGGGTCCTGATACCCTGAGTAGTCTTGATAAACACTGAAAATCTGTATGATTTTGGCAATGCATGCAAGCAAAGAAGTCAACACTGCTGGGGCAACTGTAGCCCCATTTCTTCCTGATGGGAGAAATTGTCCTTTTGTATACATTCTGCAGACAGAGAGTGACCAAATATGGAGTAAGGACTAGAGAAGGATGAGTTCCTGATGCTGAATGTGCACAAAGTACCAAGGCCTTTTACTCAGTCTTACTTATCCTATGAGTCCATTTGAATCACAGAATCAATAAGGTTGGAAAAGACCTCAAAGATCATTAACTCTGACCTGTTACCCAAGACCTCATGACTACTAAACCATGGCACCAAGTGCCACATCCAATTCCCTCTCGAACATCTCCAGGAATGGTGACTCCACCACCTCCCTGGGCAGCACACTCCAATGGCTACCAACTCTCTCTGTGAAGAACTTTCTCCTCACCTCGAGCCCAAACTTCCCCTGGTGCAGCTTGAGACTGTGTCCTCTTGTTCTGGTGCTGGTAGCCTAGGAGAAGAGACCAACACTTTCCTGGTTACAACCTCCCTTCAGGTAGTTGTAGAGAGCAATAAGGTCTCCCCTGAGCCTCCTCTTCTCCAGGCTAAAAGAGCTGGCTGCAATCCCGTTCTGGAGCACGAGTGACTTAAGGACAATGTTTTGTATATTAAAGAAAGATTATAATATTCTCTTCTCACCTCTGTCATTCCAGTCTTTAACAGAAAATCACTAAGGAATGCTTTGATGGCTTGAGGTATAAATTAGCATTGATCAAGAACTAGAAAGACAACTTATAGTCAAATCTAGCCAGATGCAAAATTCCTTTTCATTTCTGTTTGTAAACCCTCTTGTGAACAGTTTCTCAAGCACACTTGAGTACTGCAGTATCACCACTGTTTTAACCATTCAAATTTTCTTGGCTTGGAAGCTAGAAACCTAAAATATCTGCCAAGCATACATTTTGCAGATTTTAATTGCAGAATTTTAACTTTTCACAGAACTGTTTGGTTACCTGAGGCATCATCACATAACAGGCTGGACAGATGGGCAGAATCCAACAGCATGAGATTTAACATATCCAAGTGCCTGGTTCTGCACACTGGCCACAGCAACCCCAGGCAGTGCTACAGGCTGGGGTCAGAGTGGCTGGAGAGTGGCCAGGCAGAGAGGGACCTGGGGGGTACTGGTTGATGGTAGGCTGAACATGAGCCTGCAGTGTGCCCAGGTGGCCAAGAGGGCCAATGGCATCCTGGCCTGCATCAGGAACAGTGTGGCCAGTAGGAGCAGGGAACTCATTCTCCCCCTGTACACTGCACTGGTTAGGCCACACCTTGAGTCCTGTGTTCAGTTTAGGAAGGATGTTGACTTGCTGGAGCATGTCCAGAGAAGGGCAACTAAGTTGGTAAGGGGTTTGGAACACAAGCCCTATGAGGAGAGGCTGAGGGAGCTGGGGTTGCTTAGCCTGGAGAAGAGGAGACTCAGGGGAGACCTTATTGCTCTCTACAACTACCTGAAGGGAGGTTGTAGACAGGCAGAGGTTGGTCTCTTCTCCCAGGCAGCCAGCACCAGAACAAGAGGACACAGTCTCAGGCTGTGCCAGGGGAAGAGAGTGATTACCCATTGGAATGGGCTGCCCAGGGAGGTGGTGGAGTCACCATCATTGGAGGTGTTCAGGAGGAGACTTGATGGGGCGCTTGGTGCCATGATCTGGTTGTTTGGGTGGGTTGGATTGGTTGATGGGTTGGACGCGATGATCTCGAAGGTCTCTTCCAACCTGGTCTATTCTATTCTATTCTATTCTATTCTATTCTATTCTATTCTATTCTATTCTATTCTATTCTATTCTATAAAAGAAAACTGTGCATATTAGCAGCCTGTGCTCACTTAAACCTTCAAGAAATGACCAAACATTTTAAAATGCACAGATTAGATATAATTAACAGACCAGTGACATTTGCAATAGACCAGTGGAAATTTCATAAACAGAGCAGGTGACATTGAAATCAATTATTCATTGGAAATTATTTGCTTACTGCAGTCAAATTTCTACCCAGCTCTAGACTGAAACCATTGCACTTTCATCCTTTTTTGCATCCTAATGAGTTTTTGAACCTAGCTTAGCAATGAAATATGCCTGAAAGACAATTTGGTTATCTTGAGATCATGACAGCAGCTGCAATGATTTGATCTCAATATATTGAGACATAGTGGGGGGGGAGGAAAATTGGTAATAAAATAGGAAAATAGATTCTAACATTTATGATCCACTCACTGAACCTTATGAATTCTGAAATGACTAAACAGGGCAGAATGTATTCTCAGGTTTGCATTTGCTCTCTTCACAGAGAAGCACCTACCACAGACTCAAGCATACCTGAGCTGTGTCCTTAGACTGACAACATCCAATTAGACGTGCAGCTGAAATTGTTCAAGGTATTTTATCACCACAAAACCCCACAGCTAACATGGATAAAATGTATGTTTTGCATATCCATGTGACAGACACAAAATGAGAGTCAATAGCAACAAACACAATCCTAAAACATAACAGAACATAGAAAGAGTTTGCAAAGCAGCACATATTCCTGGCCACCTGTCATACGTTGCAGACTGCACACCTGACCTCCCATGCAGAGGTTTTCTGCAGTTGCTGGTTGTCATGAGTTTCAGAGACTTGGCACTTGCCCTGAGAATGCTAAACTCCATAGCTTTGCAACAAGGAGGGAGGCTCAAGTGAGAGAAGAAGATGTAACACAGAATCACAGAATGTTAGGGATTGGAAAGGACCTTGAAAGATCATCTAGTTCAACCTCCCTGCCACAGCAGGATCACCTAGAGCAGGTCACACAGGAACACAACCAGGGCAGCCTGTTCCAGCGTTCTGCCACCCTCACAGTGAAAAATATCTTTTGTAGCTAAAGAACTAAGTTTGAGAATATGCATTTTAAAAAGCTCAAGCAGCAGAAGGTAAATAGTAAAAAAAATCAGGATACTGCTTTAAATATCACATCAGTATATTTTAAACTAAATGGTTCAAAACTGTAAATCCCAGGGGCTTCCAAAGTTTAGCTCTGGGGCTTTGAGGCAATGCCAGGGCCCTGTTTCATGTCATTGCCATACCTCTTCTACCTCCATACTAAGGAGCTATATTCTCTAACAGCTTCAAGGCAGTACAAGTTGTGTGTGTGTGCTGTGCTGGATCATGTCTGCAAATTAGATTATAGTCTATGAAGCATATGCATCATCCTTCAGTCATCCAGATCACAGCCAAGATGCAAAGAAATCTTGGATTTCCTTCTTCCAGAGCAGAAGGAGAAGATGACACATACCTCCATCTCACCCCAGCTCAGGGTCAAAGTGTAGCTGGGGCATCTGCCCAGACAAGGGAAATGCAGGCTTCTCCAGAAAGCCACAGTTTGGAAATACCTTACTGAGCCCATAAAGACTTAATGCTTAATGTTGTGTGGTAGTCTGCAGTGAGGAATATAAAGCTGGACCTTCTTTACTCAACATCTGACTGTGTATGTATGTGTGAATATCCACGTCTACACACAAAGCCTCCTTCATAACTTGTAGGATTCCAACAAAAATAAGCATTTGGCCTGTGAAATGGTGCTGAATTTTTCTAAATCATTGTGAGTTTTCTACACTTATTCCTTTCTAGAGTTAAATGCCTGTCATTTAGGTGAGATTTTCTCATTTATCTTGTTTGCCTGTTTCTTAGTATGTGGAAATTTTTTTTTCCACTAACAATTAAATTGCAGAGCATATCATAATTGCAATGAAGATTTAAACTCTCATTAACCTAATTGGATATTTTTTTCCCCCTAAAAAATAGTCATTTCTGCAAAATTTAAATGCTTTGCTCATTGATTCATTACACAATTAATTTATTTTCATACGTTGCACACATCCTGAGGGAAGATTAAGAGGTCTACACTTTGGGTGGAGGGAACAGAGTTATACAATACAATACAATACAATACAATACAATACAATACAATACAATACAATAAATCCAGGTTGGAAGAGACCTTCAAGATCATCGTGTCCAACCTATCAACCAATCCAACCCACCCAAACAACTAGGTCATGGCACCAAGCACCCCATCAAGTCTCCTCCTGAACACCTCCAATGAAGGTGACTCCACCACCTCCCTGGGCAGACCATTCCCATGGGCAATCACTCTCTCTGTATAGAACTTCCTCCTAACATCCAGTCTAAACCTCCCCTGGTGCAGCCTGAGACTGTGTCCTCTTGTTCTGGTACTGCCTGCCTGGGAAAAGAGACCAACCTCCGCCTCTCTACAGTTCTCCTCCCATTTGGTACACTATCAGTATAAACAAAGCAGGAATGGTGCAAGATATCTGCAGTAGAGTATTATAATGGCTGAGTGACTAAGTGGTTTCACAATCCAGCCACAGTATAAGCCACTTGAAATCTGGGGAAATGGACTGGAAGTCTCATATCAACCAGACGATTATTTACCTTTCAGCTCAAATTTTTGCGGTATGGTTTTGCTTAATCACTGACTGTTGTGACTAATGAAAATGAACATCTCTGCATTTTCAACAGCTTTCTCCAAAACAATTTCCAATTGCTGCAGCCATGGTTTTATTTCTCCAGTATTCTCTTGTGGTGGTGGTGATATTATCACAAAATATTATGATAGCTTAAACTTAAACATTCACTGCCTTTGCTTTCAGTAAGCACACTAAGGAAGAGTGGGTTGGTTTTTTTTTTCCCCCCCATGAGACACATTAAATAGATTTTTTTTTAACAAATCACTGGTTTCAGACCCAGTCTCTGCAAAGCAAACTCATTAAAAACAGGGCTAGAGGAGTCAACCCAGAAATAAAGTGGCCATTCATCTTCCAGGTAGGAACTGAAATAATAGGAAAGAGTGGTTGGGTTGTAGCTGTCAAGTTCAAGGGGTACAAGCCAGACAATTTCTTTCAGATAGAGGTAGTATCTTCTAGCAGATCAATAGACCTTCTTAATTATGGGCTGATCCTGTTATCTGTTAGGAATTAAAGGAAGAAGACAACTGAACTGTTCCAAATGTCAACTGTATAGATTGTATTTTGTAAAATAACTGCATATTCAAGCTGATCAACTTCCTAGGCATGGCTGAGCTTCTGATCTGAAATGCTTAGGTGCCCTGGGTATCATAGTATAGTATCAGTCAGGGTTGGAAGGGACCCCAAGGATCATCTAGTTCCAACCCCCCCGCCATGGGCAGGGACACCTCGCACTAGATCAGGCTGGCCAGAGCCTCATCCAGCCTGAAATGATAATTTACACTTAAAAAACCCATTTTGTTTGAATGAAATTACCTAATCTGAGCAACACTGATCCCGATTCAGGATAAAATAATTCAGTTTATGGTAAAAGAAGACCCAACTTCCTTCTTAGGAGGGTTAATCTTTCAGTAAATAACTGTCTTCCAAGGTTGACTGAAAGCTGATTCTGAAATGTCCTCTCTGCCTAATAACACATTCCCTCTGAAGTTTAATTCTTTAGATTCAGGCTTTGATAAAGAAATATTAGACACAGATTCCCTTTCATCTGCTAACAGCTTTCATCTTCTCTCGTGTTCTAATTGTCCCTGGCTAGAGCAGAATTCATTCCTGTAAGTAATGCATCTGCAGTCGTAAGGTTAAACACTCTTCACAATAAGATATGTGTTGCATCCCCCTTGAATAACTGTTCTCAACCATCATGAGTAGAGGAGAAGGAAAACTTGGTAAAGCCTTTATGTCTTGCTTACCTCTCTCATGTATGGCATTTTTAGGGCTATGCTAGTAGAAGCTACTTTAAGCCTTCACCATGTTTTGACACTGGCTGTGACAGATCACAAGGTTCTGAATTAGTTTAGCCACCAGCTGGATTAAGTGGCCATTATCTAGCTAGCTATAATTGAATTTTTCACATAAAAGTGCAGTATACAATATCTAAATGAACTGACAACCAAAAGAAAACTAGAAACAAGAAGCTTAGGGTTTGCTTTCAGCACTGCAAACAAAACCATAGGCATGAGATATGCAGCCCACTATCTGTATAGTGGGCTGTGTATCAGAGAGGATGCAGGGGATACTTTTTCTACAATTGCCATAGGAAGGGCATTTCTAGTTACTGATGTCTCTGGACTAGCACATAACTTTACAATGGAGAGGGCAATCGTTTCCAGTGTGCCCAAAACTAAAAACTGACATGGATTTCAGTGTCTGTTAATTAAAAAAAAAAGTCAGGGTAGATTTAGACTAGAGAGAGAGAGAGATTAGAAATAAATTCTTTACTTTCTTCTCCAACCTTATATGGATGAAAACAAGAAAAGGCCATTTGGGGGAATTCAGCAACGTACATAGTAGGAGAAAGGAGGTTTTCTGTTCCTTCCCCAAGGTGCACAAACCAAGAAGTTCGTTATTAGATGATATTTTCTCAGAATCACAGAATCTCCAAGGTTGGAAGAGACCTCAAAGATCATCCAGTCCAACCTGTCACCACAGACCTCATGGCTAAACCATGGCACCAAGTGCCACATCCAATCCCCTCTTGAACACCTCCAGGGACAGTGACTCCACCACCTCCCTGGGCAGCCCATTCCAATGGCTAACAACTCTCTCAGTGAAGAACTTTCTCCTCAGAGAAAGTTGAGGAAAAGACTCTTTAGAGTAGTGGTTTCTAGCACACACAGTTCTGATGATCTCTACAGTATACATTTGGATCTGTAAGTCAAGTGTAAGAATTCTTATATAATTTGACCATTTTTAATTTATCTGTTTGGCATTAGTTGTTGTCCCATGGCTCTTCTACAGAGGCAGATTTTTGCTAATGATGGAAATTCACTTAGAACTACTTGTGATATTGATCCAGGAGATCAAAGTTTCCGCTTCCACCTACCTGAAACAATAATAAACAGCTGTATAAGCTCAGGCAAGCTGTTATTCTAAGGACTGCTTCTTCAAAGTATGAGTATCTCAGGGAGGTTGTTGACTTTCTTACATATATAAATTTTAAATGAGCTCATACTCTTGATGGTCTCTACTTGGTAATAAGAAGTCATGTAGGGCAGGGACTGTGCTCACAACAGGAAAGTGAGGTTCAGGAACAGAGTTAGGCATCCTTCTGCTAACCCTAGACAGGCAAATCAACTTTTAGGAGGAAGCTATTAGAAAAAGCAGGGTTTCCACTCTTTACATCAGAAGCTAAACACAAACTTGCTTCAAGGCAGATCTCTTTTAGGCCCAGGAAACAAAGTGAAATGTGTATACCAGTAAAAGCAATCTCGTATGGTTGGTGGTGGCCCTATTCCAGGGTAAATCACAACAGGGAATATTGCTTTCTCTGAGTGGAGAAGTTCTATTGACTCTCAGAGGACAGGAAAGAAAATATTTCCCCTTAGAAATTTCAAATATTTGCTAATAAACATTTTGGAGCAGTTATTAAGAAAGATACAGCTATATTTGACTTTCTTTTTGTGCTGAGAGACATCTTGTGTGTAACAACTAAAATTAGCCTCTTCAATTCAATTCATGAAACAGTTTAAACAGCATTTGCCATCTGGACCAAAATTAGATCCCGATGGAAATGGCACATTATGACCTTAAATCATTATTTCTATGCTATTTAAGAAGAATGCTGCCATGCTTTTTGCCTCTAGTAACATTACTAGGATCATTAGAGTAGATACAAAGACAAAAGTTTCTAAAGGACAGTGACTATATAAACAATACACAAGAGAACATACAAGCAGAACTCTGTCTCCTTGTGTGCCAGCAAAGTTTTTAAATGTCATTGACAGTCAAAGAAATCAAACTGCATTCTTGAAGACTGTGAAATTTCATCTACAGGAGTTCCCACTGGCATTTTAAGTCAGCAGCTCAAAGCCAGTATTTTACAATACAATAAATCCAGGTTGGAAGAGACCTTCAAGATCATCGTGTCCAACCTATCAACCAATCCAATCCACCTAAACAACTAAATCATGGCACCCAGTACCCCATCAAGTCTCCTCCTGAATACCTCCAATGAAGGTGACTCCACCACCTCCCCCGGCAGACCATTCCAATGGGCAATCACTCTCTCTGTACAGAACTTCCTCCTAACATCCAGTCTAAACCTCCCCTGGTGCAGCCTGAGACTGTGTCCTCTTGTTCTGGTGCTGCCTGCCTGGGAAAAGAGACCAACCTCTGCCTGTCTACAATCTCCCCTCAGGTAGTTGTAGAGAGCAATAAGGTCACCCCTCAGTCTCCTCTTCTCCAGGCTAAGCAACCCCAGCTCCCTCAGTCTCTCCTCATAGGGCTTGTCCTCCAAACCCCTCACCAACCTTGTTGCCCTTCTCTGGACATGCTCCAGCAAGTCAACATCCTTCCTAAACTGAGGGGCCCAGAACTGGACACAGTACTCCAGGTGTGGCCTAACCAGTGCTGTATACAAGGGCAGAATGACCTCCCTGCTCCTGCTGGCCACACTGTTCCTGATGCAGGCCAGGATGCCATTGGCCCTCTTGGCTGCCTGGGCACACTGCAGGCTCATGTTCAGCCTCCCATTTTTTTTATCTTGCTTTATTTTAATTTGGCAGTGTAATGGACCTTCCAACCTGTTGTAATCTAATGCCAGACACTGACCTCACTAAGTTCTCCATTCACCATGCATTTTCTCCCAGTAAAATAACCCAGCCAGAGCCACCGTTTCACACTACGGGCCATGGTCTGCCCATGCTCAGATGAATATCTCAACTTACAGGAACAAGACTTACTAGTAGGTGTTTAACCAAAATGACCCGTTGTCTGTACTACCAGTGACAAAGATAATAAAAATAATACAGCTGTATCTAAACAGATGTGTATATGAAGTATAAAAATAACCCATCTTTGGCTTCTAAACTCAACTGGATTATACCATACGCATGCTGCATTTACGGAGGGTTTACTCTAAATATCCTCATCACATTCCTCAAGCTGTTGGTCCCTTTCTTAAAAGACAGAAATTCAGTGAGTTCAGAAATCAATAATTAAGGCTTTTAAAAAATCCTTCATAAATGCTTGTTCATTCCACCTACAGTCCAGCAAAAGGCATGATGAGAGGAGCTTCCTCCTCTTCCCTCACACTTTCAGTTTTACTGAGTGGTGCATGGAAGGAGCAGAAGCCAAGGTCACCGTGTCCTATCCTCTCCAGGCACAACTGACATAATGAAGAGAGATGAGGTGATGTGAGATCTGCAGAGATTTGGTAGTTCAAGTCAGTGAGTAATAGTGCCTATCCCATTCTTATGGAAGCGTGGAAGCTAATCTTTACAACAGAAAATAAGATTTTTACAGTCTAGAACGGTGCAATCGAAAATGTCTCCCAAAGCTAGTGCCTCAGGAAAATGTTAGGTATTCAAAGAATTTAATAACAAGTGCAGAGATGATCTGGAGGGTTCAGAACCCCCTGCCAGTCTTTTCTATAGAAGATGATGAAAATATGTGGGACAAATACATATTACAAAGGTAGAAACTCTGCCACAGGAGAAATGTGGTGAATCAAGTTGCCGAAAGATGCAAAAAGGGCTGGAAGCACCTCCCTGTCGAATTGTGTGTGAAACAGGGAGATGTAGAAGCCTTACTAAAGAGGATTTGAAAAAAGCCTGAGCCTAGGTACACAGAAATACATTGTTGATGTCCCAGCTCATAGCAGATGGCCTAGGAAGAATTCAGATACAGATCTTTCTTTGACCTTGCAGTGGAGTTCTAAAAATATCAGAGATCAATTGGATGCCTGGAGTAGAAGTGGTGTGACTGAGAGTAACGAATGAATAAATATATGATAAACCATTTACTTTTCTTAGTGTCTTGTTTCATAACATAGTGATCCCCTTCCCAAAGTCCATGATAGCTCAATCTCTGCACTAAAGTCTTCCACTCATCTTCTTAGTTTTCCTCCTAAATTCAGGCCTGATACTCACATGGATTTAAAAGCTATATCATAGAATCATAGAATGATTTGGTTTGGAATGGACCTCTTAAAGTCATCTAGTCCAGCCCCCATGCAATGAGCAGGGACATCCTCCACTAGGTCAGGCTGCTCAGAGCCTTGTCAAACCTGGCCCTGAATATCTCCAGGGATGGGGCCTCAACCACCTCCCTGGTCAACCTGTTCCAGTGTTCTGCCAGTCTCATGGCAGAACTTGTTCCTAACATCCAGTCTAAATTAGAGTAGAGTAGAGTAGAGTAGAGTAGAGTAGAGTAGAGTAGAGTAGAGTAGAATAGAATAGAATAGGATAGAATAGAATAGAATAGAATAGAATAGAATAGAATAGAATAGAATAGAATAGAATAGAATAGGATAGAATAGGATAGGATAGGATAGGATAGGATAGAATAGAATAGGAATAGACCAGGTTGGAAGAGATCTTTAAGATCGTTGAGTCCAACCTAGCATCCAACACTATCTAATCAACTAAACCATGGCACCAAGTGCCCCATCCAGTCTCCTCCTAAACACCTCCAGTGATGGTGACTCCACCACCTCCCTGGGCAGCCCATTCCAATGGCCAATCACTCTTTCTGTGAAGAACTTCTTCCTAACATCCAGCCTAAACCTCCCCAGGTGCAGCTTGAGACCGTCCCTATATATGATATATTTCATCACCTTTGCAGTCACAGATAAAAGTATCTCCACTTTAGTAGCCAAACATATTGCATAACTATGTATTTAGGTTACAATGAAAACAGCTGCTTTCTATCTTTATAATAACCTACTTACAAAAATCCTTTTAGACAATGCAGTGTCCTGTTCTTTTCCTGCAGGAATAGCATAACCGCTGACAAGGCAGGAAAAGCTGCTTTAAGATTTAAATTTGATCATTTCTTATGCAATTAAAATTAAGTGATTATGAAATAAATAAATAAATAACCCCCACAGCAGAGAAGTTTTAGGCTAGTCAAAGCAGAATTTAAGTTTTTCTCCTCTGGGTCATCAGCAAAGCTCTTCATCCAAGGCCTTAAAATACAAGGCATTTTGACTTGCTGTGGGAGGTGAACACTGAGGTCTCAGTGTGCTGTATTTAACTGTCAGTATAATGCCTAATACTTCAGTGGCTTTCAGATTATGTTTCCTTCCACTAGAAGAAAATGCACTTATTTGGGGATTAGGTGAAACCTCCTTGAAGGTATAGGTAAGACATGCATATTTACCACAGTTGTAAACAACAGTCAAACTCCTTTTTGAAGCAAAAACCTTTGAAGTAGTAGGAACCACTGAGTACAACACAGATCCCACCGCTGTTTGGGAGGGCAGATACCTCTGGTGCAGAGTATGAATGCTGGTAGGTGGGTATTTGTGTCTGTGGCAAGAGAATCACTGATAACATGGCCATGAAGAAAACCATCAAAGGTTTTTGGCCACTGTGCTAAATCAAAAAAGGCTTGGACCTAGAAATAAATCAGCTAACTACAGATGCATCTATGCTTGCCTGTGGGCATTATGAGAGGGACAACTGCAGACCACAAGAATCTATTGATCACAAAAAGTATTTCTGTGGAGAAGAAAAACAAACAAGCAAGCAAGAGAAGGCAAACTTATGCCAAAAGTACACAGAACAGAATCATGGAATCAAAGATTGCCAGGGGTTGGAAGGGACCTCCAGAGATCATGAAGTCCAACCCTCCTGCAAAGCAAGACCACTTAGGGCAGGTCACACACGTTCAGGTGGGGTTTGAAGATCTCTAGTGAAGGAGACTCCACAAGTTACGAACACAAAACAAGGAGGTGAAAAAAGATTATGAACATCCAGCACCTGGAAGCAAAGCATTGAACAGAAATAGAAGCAATTACAAAAACAAGGGGGGGTGAATTAAAAGCTCTATAGCATTTCTGCTTCCAGTGCCTCACAGTATTTCCATTTCTTCCCCCCTCTCTGATCACACATTCCCCTCACTCTACCACAATGCAAATATATTCCCTTTCTCACAAATATACTGTGCCTTAATTTCAAAAATGCCAGTGTTGAGAAGAACATTAAGAAACTCATCCTTGCAGCTATGGCAAGGCATAAATTTGGACTTCAAACAAGTGTAGATGTACATTAAATTTTACATGTGCAATATGCATCCCTCGTCATGGTGGACTAAACAATACTTTGTTTTTAGCCATTTTCTACTGTGTGATTCTGTGACAAAAGCAGATGCATGCCAACAGATGTATGTTGATTGAAGCTTTCTACAAATTCCAGCAAACCTCACTTCCTATGCCTTAGTACTCTCTATCATTTATTTAGCAGACCAGAAAATAAAGGGATTAAGGTTTCACCTTGTATACCCACAGTTTAACAACCCAGCTGGCTTAATTGTCACTGGATAGCCTGAGATCTGGAGACTGCAGGTTTCTTAATCACAGTAAGGTGATGAGACACTGAGTATGTAGTTAGCAAGTTGTTGTATCAGCTCTCTCTCAAGAAATCAGTCAACTTTCAAAATAAACAGTCCTTTAAAAACCTGTATTTAAAAGCAAATAAACAAAACCAATGAAAGCAAACAAACAAAAGCCCAGGAAGAGTGAAGGAATTGTCTACCTCTAAAGCTACTCCTTCAGAAACCAAGAAAGAATTGAAGGATACACATCACTTTCTGTGAGGAGTACAGAAATCTTCAGAAAAACAATCTTTATAGCAGTATTGATTTTAAGATAAGGAGAGAATGGAAAATTGAATTCTAAAATGGTAATATTTCCCTAACCCAAAATTTAGTGAACAAGTGTCACATTAGAAAGTAGGGCTCAAAAATACTCCCAGGCTTTTCACTCCTTGCATTTGTTAGTTCCCATGAGGGTAATAAAATTGCACTGAGACTTCCACAGAACCCAATGTGTTTGATTTGCTTTGAATAAATGTATTCTATTTGTTGAAAACAAAGCCATTACAGTTTTCTCCATTTTATGCTTAAAGAATTTCTTCTCCCCAAAACAACCATGACACTTCTAAAGCACAAATACTGTGAATAAGCCAGCACTGACAGAAGTACATAGGCAAGAGAAATGACACTAATTACTTTTCCTACGTTGCCACCAGCCTACTTGTGACACAAACAGTGGCACATTGACGTGTCAATAAAACAACCATAATGAATGAAGCAAGCAGAACTGAACATGTATTGTTAGGCAGGCATTTATCTCTGCCAGCATTTGAAATCACAGAATACATCTGCTTGGGAGAAGCTTCAAAGATCATCCAGATCAACCCTCGACCCAACACTGAAGAGTTAACATTAAACAATGCCCACAGGCACCAGGTCCAAATGCCACTTAAACACCTCCAGGGACAGTGACTCCACCACTGCTCTGGGCAGACCAGTCCCGTGCTTGATAGCCCTTTCTGTGAATATTTCCTGACATCCAGCCTAAACTTCCTCTAGTCCTGTCTCTCATCATCAAGGAGAAGATGCTGGCCTCCTGCTCACTCCAGCTTCCCTTCAGGTAGTTGTAGAGAGCGATGAGGTCTCCCCTCTGTTGTTAAAGCAAATCAACCAACCAAGCGTAAAGGTAGCCCATGTTTCCCTTTTTCTTACATAGCTTAGTTCCCATGACTCCCTGCTTGGAAAAATCTCCCATTTCACTCCATTATACAGTGTGCATGTGTGTGTGTATATATATATATATATATATGCCTGATGTTACACCAATACTTTCCCATGTAGGGAAACTCCAGGTCTGAAGTCTGACTGGGAATTCTCTGTGGTCACATATTATGTAGGTAACTATTATTTTGACAAAACCACCAGGCAAAGCAATTTGTATATTGAAATGCAAATACATCATCCAGCAGTAGCTTAACATACTTGAAACCACTTGGACTTTAAAATTATTTCATAGCTCTGAGTGAAATTAAGCCAATTCAAGATGATGTTAATGGGGGGCGGTGGGGGTGGTGATCTAAAACAAGAGTCTGTAGATCTTATGTTTTAAGTGTAGCTTTCACAAAGTTTCTAAAGTCTACAGTGGCAGAATTAATTTATCCAAATGCACCTAAAATCAGCATAATGGCAGGTTGAATCTTAAGAAGCTGGGTTGTCAATCAAAAATCTTTCAACTGTCAGTTGCCTTAGCTGTGTTCCGTCTAAGTGAGGACAGTTATGACACCACTACAACGCCACCAGAGAAAGCACTCACGAACAAAAACCCCAGGGGAGTAGGAGAGAGGGAATACTTTTGTTATGCAAAGCCCAGAATGATTATTTCTTTCAGAAGCAGCATCTCACTTTGCCATCGTGAATAGCTTAGTTACAGAGGAAACATCTGAAATACTACTGTTACACTGTATACACTCTGACCTCTATGCAGAATACACCTGAAATAATATTCACCTGTAGTTTTCAGGTACTTGTGCTGCTGGCATAATATTTTAGAGCAAATAGCTCTGTAAGAAAGATAACTTTCTTCCTGGAATATACTCTTTCTAAAGAGAATCAATTCATCTTCTTATAGAAGCTATTTGGTATACTCCAAGGTCAGGTACAGTAAGGTCATTCCAGCATTTAGACAGGATTTTCTGTGATGCCCATTTTGTTCTGGTGTTTGTGGTTATGAGTGCCACATACAGGGAAAAAGTAATTGATTACCCAGGAAATTATGTCTAAGAGCAGACATGGCAGAAGATGAATCATTATCATTCACAGTAATAATCCTTAAATGTTTGGCAGGAAAAAGGAGTTCTCTTCACAGGAAAATTCTGGACAGTAATACCTTTCACAAGGAATGTAATAAACCTCTCTGAAACCCCCAGAGACAGAACCAACCTGATATTCACCTTCTGCAGAGAGGTTGGAAGTTGACAGTCCTATTAGTAAACTAATTAACAATTCATTATAAAGGGCTACATTAATTTTCATGACTTAATTATAAACCCTTTAAGAACCTAAGACCTTCAGGATGCTCCATTGTTAAGAAGACACATTACCTTAAAACTCATCACAATGAGCCACTAATTTAAATGACTACAATAGATAATGCAGAAAAAACAAATACATCAATGTTCATTATGACACACAATTCATCCTCCTCTAAAATGCTAACTAGATGCATTCTCCCTGCTTCTATGTTACTGTACAAATGCAACTGTATTTTAATAGAGGCATGCAATTGGATTTTTGCAGGCACACATTGATCTGAACTCTTCTTGTAATAAATTTGACTGAGCTGTCAGCATATTGCTTCCAGTGGTGCAAGCACAGCATCTTATGAGGTCTGTATCCAGCTAGAAAACAATGCAGAAAAGTCACAGTGGACCTGTAAAGCCAGATAGTCAGTAATAAGTATTTAATGTCCACATTACACTCATTCCTGCAGAGGCTGGGTTTGGTTTTAAGTTTTAGGATAAGTCTAGCCTGGCCCCTTGGACTGAATGACAAGTTGTATCTGAAGCCACTGAAACTATGAAACTATGAAAATTCCCAATCCAGTTTCATCCAAAAGAAAACTAAAAAAGGATACTGAAAGGATCAGCTGAGAATGCTTCAGTGTAAATAAAAGCATAAATGGGGAATGAGCAAATTTACACAGGATCACAGGATGTTAGGGGCTGGAAGGGACCTCAAGAGATCATCAAGTCCAACCCCCTGCCAGAGCAGGACCATAGAATCTATCGTAGGTTGCATAGGAATGGATCCAGATGGGTATTGAAAGTCTCCAGAGAAGGGAACTCCACAACCTCTCTGGGCAGCCTGTTCCAGTGCTCTGTGTCCCTCAGTGAAGAAGTTCCTCTTCGTGTTGAGGTGGAACCTCCGGTGCTGTAGTTCATATCCATTGCCCCTTGTCCTATCCCAGGGTGCAACTGAGCAGAGCCTATCCTCTCCCTCTTGACCCCCAGCCCTCAGATATTTATAAACATTAATTAAATCCCTTCTCAGTCTTCTCTTCTCCAGACTAAAAGCCCCAGGGTTCTCAGCCTCTCCTCACAGGGCTCCAGTCCCTTAATCATCGTCGTAGCCCTCTGCTGGACTCTCTTGAGTAGATCGCTGTCCCTCTTGAACTGGGGGGGCCCTGAACTGGACACAATATTTCAGTTGTGGTCCCACCAGGGCAGAGTAGAGGGGAAGGGAGCTTACTTCAGCTCTCTTTATCCAAACATAAATTAGATATGCCTCAGAGATCAACAACTTGACATTTTGCGTGGAGATTTTTTTGTTGGGACATGATAATAAAGTAGGAAATTCCACACCTATTAGTGCTGAAAGCAAAAAAAAAATATCACTGCAATCTCTGAGGACACCAACTGCTCTTTAGGATCAAAGGATCAAACCATTACGATCAGCAAAATTTCATTGCATCTGGAAAAGAAAATTGTTTTACTTGAAATGCGTAGAAAGCCCGGTGCCACACAAAGCCCTCAGCTCCTGAAAGGGCCTTAAAAACAGAGACAAATTCCAGTAGCACAGAAGCACAAAATATCCTCTGCAATAGCCTCCTGGCAATTAAACTCTGTCCTAATCAAGCTTTTCCATGTCGTCATGTAGAACATGAAAATAGCTTTACCGAGACCAGCAAAAAGGCAGAAATGTCAATAGTAAAGTTAACTTTGATGGCATTTTATAGCTCTGTTATTTTCCATCGTGGAACGTGTCCAGAGAAAGGCAACAAAGCTGGGGAGGGGTTTGGAGCACAAGCCCTATGAGGAGAGGCTGAGGGAGCTGGGGTTGCTTAGTCTGGAGAAGAGGAAGCTCAGGAGAGACCTTATTGCTCTCTACAACTACCTGAAGGGAAGTTGTAGCCAGGTGGGGGTTGGTCTGTTCTCCCAGGCAACCAGCACCAGAACAAGAGGACAGAGTCTCAGGCTGCATCAGGGGAGGTTTAGACTGGATATTAGGAAGAAATTCTTCATAGAGAGAGTGATTGGACATTGGAATGGGCTGCCCAGGGAGGTGGTGGAGTCACCATCATTGGAGGTGTTTAGGAGGAGACTTGATGAGGTGCTTGGTTGCATGGTTTAGTTGATCAGGTGGTGTTGGATGATTAGGTTGAACTCTATGATCTTGAAGGTCTCTTCCAACCTGGTTTATTCCATAATCTCTATAATTTCTATAATCACGTTGTAAATACATGAAAATTGAAAACCTTCTGGACCCAAACTGAAAAACTGATCTGAGAGTACTGGCAGAGACTTAAAGCTGCTCTGGATACACGGCTGTGGCAATGATGTGCTTCTTTCCTGATCAGCAAGCAATACAAATATATCTGTTATTTACAAGTGTGTTGCTTCATCCATCAAGGCAGCATGGAACAGTCTGCACTTAGTAGGTAAGTGAGGCATGGCAGAGAGTGATAAAAATGAAAAATTACTCCCACTTCAACTATGCTAATTCTGAGCTATGTACTGTAAATGTTTACAACCCTTTTTACGGTGCTGCATCTAAGAATACATATTTAATAATATTGCACCAAAATATTCAATTTAAAGTATTCCTTTTCAGCTAATTGGAAACAAATTAAAGGAATTCAAAAGCCCAACTCACAAAAAAAAAGGGGGGGGGTGGGGGGAGGAGGTATTTAAAAGCCCAAAGGATTTAAAAAATCTGAGTCAGTAATACAAAGTACTCATTTACCTGAGAGAAAAATAGTTTGCATGATTACAAAGCCCCATCTCTGTGACTCTAGCTGTATAATGAGAACAGCTCTTTGAAGTCAGTACTGCAATAAAGAAACATTTGATAATTAGCCCAACAATGGAATGTAGTGCTTGTATTTAGCTCCTTCTGCTCCCCACGTAGAAGAGATGAATTCTTCTGAAGGGCAATTTACAACAGAAGTATCTGGAAATTCCCTGGAGAAGCTTAGGCATCACCTGTCACAATAAGAACAGTAGTTCTCCATCCTTCATGCCAGGGTTTGGCAGTATGAATAACCTCAGGCTTCCTCTAAGTGTACTTATGTGTTAATTGATGATAGGTGGAAGCAGCTGCCACCCTAAATATCCTTGATTTGACTAAGGAAGTAAAGATTAAGACTTGTGCCAAAGATAAACCTTTCAGGGCACTACAATTAGTTTTCTGTCCTGACATTTTATGATGCCATAAGGGGATATTGAGAGGTATTAAAAACTAGGCATCACAGCAAGGCTTCAATGCAGGTGGTGTCCCTGGGGGTGCATTAGATTGATTATGTAAAATGGATTACTTCTTGGTCTTTGGGTGGATTTTCCCTTCCCCAAGAAGGCTTGTGGCTGCCCCCCATTCCTGTCCTGGGATAAATGAATGGCTGCAGCTTCATGCAGGGGAGAAGAACAGATATAGACAGCCTAGTGGGGTCCCCTTCTGCTTAAGACCAGGGAAAAAGGAATGCTGAGGGGCCTCTGCTCAAGCTGTCCACTTACTACACATGTGCTGCCATGCTACACACTCAGAAATGTGTCTGTGTTCTGGAGTGATACCTTCACATGGAAATTCAGTATCAATATGGTGTTCCCATGGTGGTAGTGACAAATACTTGCCTCTTCTTTTCACAAGAGAGAATGATATAAACATCTTTCAGATCTGGCAACAGGCAGGCAGTGAGAAACCTGATCTACTCCTACACATCGGTCCAGGAAAAAAGGGTTTGCTTTACAGAGATGGATGTGAAGCTGAGGGACTGCTTTCTATGGGATATCACTGCTGTGCAATGGGAAAGAAGCTGGTGGATTTCTGACAAAGTTATTGAATGAAGAGTTGCTACATTTGTTAGCTACACATACATATTCTGCTGCTGCAGTATTCTCTCACTCTCTGTCCCATTCATTTCCCACATTTCACAGCTCTTATTGAGTAGAGTTTTTCCAGCTCATAAGGAAATCCAGGCAGACTGAAGCAACTTTCCCACACTAATCAGAAGCTTAAGCGTATTTCATTATTTTCTTGTGCAATCTAGAAATATTGAATTCAGGCAAGTTTGCCAAACCCAGCAGATGGGTGACATTTGGGGGAAAGAAAGCACAGATTCAATGTAGAAGTTAATGTGGGAAGGGTACTTATAGGAGGAGGAAATATTGCATCCATTTTAGTATTTGTTCTATTCGTGCTCTTTAAGGCACAATATACTTTTTATTGTTTCTTTACAAGCTGGGATGGGAGCGAGATGTACAGAAAGCAAGGCCTTGTTGAGTAATCCAAATTCCCTCATGGTTTGGGTGCAGCATATAGTACCATGCATACCTTTCAAAGATGCTGGAATTTTGACTGGTTTTCCTGAGTTCACTAGCTCAGCAACTAATGCCTTCTGCTACCATTCTCAGGTTCTCCTTAATTCAGCCCCAAAGATTCAGTACCTAATGCCACTACTGCTTTTTCTATCCAGAACATAAAGAATGATAGGCAAGAACAAAATAATTCTTCTATAAGAAGTTATTAATCTTTTAATTTAGTTTCCAAGCAAGTATAGAAGGGGGGGGGGGGGGGGTGACTATTTTGGCTTCAAAAACTGACAACAGTAGATGAGCGATGGGCGAGTGTGACCTGGGATGAGGCCATGTGCAGTAGTCACAAACAATGAATGTTACAGAGCTCAACTAAGTGAATCAAATGGCTTCAGAAATGCCTCTGGTTGTCGTGGCAACCATGAGCATCGAAATCAATTGTTATGGGAACAGGCAAAAAATTAGCAAATACTTTCCTATTCATACTTGCAAGTAACATCATCCCTCTGATGATATTTATGTTTTGTTTTCCCCCTCTTGACTGTTGCACCTTTCAAGAGCAGCTAAGGTGCAGCTGCTTTCACAGAATTGTACATAACACAAACATGCATATAAAACACATCTTCAAAACAATGCAATATCAACTTATTGAGTTTAGCCACTCCTAACAACAAGCAAAAATTACATTCAGTTACCTTGAAAACAGAAAAGGATTCATGGTGCAGAACTCAGGCTCCTGTATCAGATTGGCTCAGGTCTCCAGCCTGTGTGTTTTCTATCAAAAACATTTCTGGTTGACTAATTTAACCATGTTCTATAATTGAATCCAAAACCTGAAAGTGTTTTAGCTAAATAATAGAGATTATAATTATCTAATGCAAATGGCATTGTACCAGGCATGATGTAATTGTTATCAGAACCACGCTGCACACAGAGATTAATTAGTCACTGGACTGAAACTCTGTGAATATCTAAGAAACATTGATCACAAGATGATTTAAATTTCTTGGCAGAAGACAGAATCCCAATTCCAGTGCAAACTGGGTTCTTCAATGGAGCTAATTTTCTACACCCAAACACCATTAATTAGAAGGAAAATAATCAAGCAAAGATGTGATGCATGTAGCTGCTTAAGTGAAACACTTAATTTATTTATTTATTTTCTATATCTAATGAAAAAGGACTAAAATATTTAGGGAAGATAATCTCTGAGCAAACCCACCGTTAAACCAAGGCAAAAATAAAGCTGATGTGAGATCCCATGAATAACTACAGGGGAATAATTGATGCCAGCCAAAATCACTTCACAGAAGATAGGTCTCAAACAAATGGATACATTTTGTATGAGACTACAAGAGTGATAAAGGTAACTGGAAAGATACAATAGTCTGGAAAGATCTTTGAACCTCCACTAATTGGCAACGATCTTGTTCAAGAATTAGCACTACAAAAGATCAATCTGACCAACAGGAAAGAAACTGGTCAGTGGTTCTGTATCAGAAAGCAGCTGCTTTTGTCAGCCTAGCCCAGTATGTTAGCAACATTCTTCTTCAGGGTTTGGGTTTGTTCCAGAATGTCATGAATCAAAAATACTTTGGGGGTTTTTTAATAGAGAAATGTAAATTATTGTGGCTGTGCAAAGAACAGCAACTTAATTTTTTTAGAAGCTTCTCTCTTAACAATTCTCATTCCAGTTCATATTTGCTACCCTTTGAAGACAGGGTACTTTTCCTTCTTTACAAGCCTAACACAGCAATATGAAGTGGCAAAAATCACCATTTTGAACGACCTTTCCTACATTATGACTCTCCTGGACACAAAACTGATCCAAATGAGCTTGGTAATAGATACAGTGAGGATTAACAAAATAGATAAAGGAGCAAATGAATGCTGAGCATTTATATTATACTTATGGGAGGTATTCAAGACTCTAGGAAAAACTGTTACTTTACTAATGGTGATAAACAAAATTTTATATGCAATTAAAAAGTCTGCAAGCCACAATCACAGGCCCACTAAAAGGGTAGAATAGCTGCAAATGCTTTGGAGACAAAAGTGAGAAAGACAACAGTATAACACAAGAGTCACCTTGGACAGATCACTAGAACAACTGCAAAAGCTATAGCGTGAAGCAAAGCTATCGAGTGGCTGTCACCTGGAAAACAATGTTTGGCAAGAGTTACTGTGAACAGCATATTAAACTTGAGCTGGCACTGTGAAAAGGTGAAACAAAAGGCAAGCACAGTTGCACAGGAAACTCAGAGAAGCCAAACAATTTATTCTTTGAATGTGGGCACGGGAGAATTATGGAAACTGTCATCCCATTAAACCCACAGACAAATTTCTTACCACTCACCTGTAGTACTGAGAGGCTGGGCCATGAGACTTCTCATAGCTGGCACACCAGCAACCTAAAGATGCTGCTACAGGAAGATTAACAAAACTTCTGATCAGAAATCAGTGCAGAGACTGTAGGTGACAAGATAATGAGGTCACTTGCACAGGCCCAGAGCATGGAGGTAACTTTAGCCAGACATCTCAGCTGTGAACTCACAGAAGAGAAGCAGTCACAATAGAAATGAGAGGAAGTCAGTGCTGAACTGTAGACTCTAATATGAACAGTCATGTAGCTTCAAAAAAAAAATTGAGTTAACAGTCATCTGGATTTCTCTACTTCACATTGCATGAGTTCAGCCTTCTGAAGTTGCCAGTCAGCTGTGAAAAAGTATCAGGACATGTGGAAGGACAGATGTAAGTGGAATGAAAGATTATTTTCCCCTGTCAGGAGCCCCAGCTTAATTCCACCTGCCCAGCCCTTCACTGACTCTTAAACCAAGAGGAAAATCGCACAGAAAAGCAGGAGCAAACGGAAACCTGTCTCAACACCCTTGGTACTTAAAAAATAAATGGGATAGAGGAAAGAATTGAAGATTTTGTGGAAACATCAGGTTGCCTCCTGAATCTAAATTATAATGTAATGTCCTGGAAAAACTGAAGCCCTAGAAACTGAAGAGGCTCATAACATTAGGTCCATGATCTGCTGCTTTTCCCCACCCTCCACAGTTTGCTACATCTGTTCTCCAAGTAAAAAAATTAGTTCTAATTAACATGCCACAATGCAGCTCAAGGCAGAAGAGCTAGAAGGGAGCAGAAAGTATTGAACAGAGCTAGTATGGGTACCCATACCTAAGAAAAGGTTCATGGCTCTGTAGGTCTCTTCATGTACTTCTCACCAACCTCTCTCTATGCAGGCATCTGCCTATGCAGGTAGCTCTTGCTAACATTATAACTTCAAATATATAGGAATGTGAGACCAAACACATGAATTGCAATGTGGCTTTGTCTCTGCCTTTCAAAAGTGAAGACATAAACTATAATAAGACACTTAATTCTTGAGAAAGTGTCATAGCTTCTTTTGTATGTAGATCAGGCATATTTGGCATTAATGCAGACTGATACAGGATTGTTTTGCAAGGTGCCAGGCATTCAGCTTTCCTTGTATGTGATGCTGGAAAAAAAACCCCACTCAGCACCTACAACAAAGTTCTTGGCACCAGGATTAAGCCAGAGTGAGAACATTAGGTTTCCTTTCTAACATGATATTTACAACCTTATTCAAATTAGAACACCTTCAGAAGTAATTAGAAGAGCACCATTTTAATAGAGCCTTCTATATCAAAGAGAAAAAGAATAACCTTGTGTTGACTGTCTAAAAGAAATATGACAAACCCTAATTGCATTTATTCCAAATCTAGCCCAAACAAAATGTCAAGATAATGGCTCTTTTTCAAATTCAGAGCTGCATCAGAAGCATACAGGGAAACAGACTGTAGCAGATATAAACAAATTCAAGTCTGGAATAAAAGCTGTTAAAAAAAGAAAGTGCACCATTTTCATAAAAGCAGCTTCATGACAAATCAGGGGAAAATAAACACCATCCTCCAAAGAGCATAATGCATCTTGCCTTTAAGAGGGCATTTAAATTCAGTTTCTCTGACTGAAGAGGGGTACAGGGACCCAAGGAGTCAGGATGAGAGAGGGGAGAGAATTTCTTAGAAATTATTAACCACTTCAAATAGTGTGAGTTTAACTGGCAGCAGAAGAGCAGTAACCTGGGGTTTCAGTCAAATTCAGCTGCTGGAGCTTACTCTTGGGATCCCCTGCAGAACTGAGCTCTAGCTGCTAAGCGAAGCAAAAAGACAAATTGCTGACTCTTCACTGAAGGATATACTCCCCAAATGATTTCCACTGGTGAAGCAAAGAATAACAGAGGCAAATGACTGAAAAAGGCCCATCAGAAAATGGTCAGGATAAATCCTGAGTAGAAAGATAGAGCCATACCTATAGAAAAAGGAAATTAAGTACAACTCCTTCACTGATTCTCTAGTCTCTCGTATGTATACCTTCTCCTTTCTCTCCCTTCTATTTGCTAACATCATCTTTGAATTAATTTCTGCCTTTCTTTTTTCCCTCTCCTCTCCCTTCTCCATTGGCAACAGGGTTCAGTCTCACAGCCAGTCCCCAAACACTTTGTGCTTTACTCTTTAGAGGCTTTCAGCCATTTTATATACTGCTAATGAACATAGTACCTCCTCAGCATCAGTCCTTGGCTGAGAATTCTCTCCCTGGAAGAATGATATTGCCTATTTATCCAGAGGAGGACTATAGAAATAGTGAGGCTAAATATTGCCTATTTATCCAGAAGAGGACTACAGAAATAGTGAGGCTAACTATTGCCTATTTATCCAGAGGAGGGACTATAGAAACATTGAGGCTAATAACACCACCAGAAATAAGTCTAGTGTCATCATTAAAGCATGCTCTATTTATTACTGAAATAATTAAATTACATTAAAAAATCATGATAAATCTGCCTCTTTCTACACACTCTACATGAGTCATCAAAAATGGAGAAGCCTGTGGGATATGCTGCCATTTGGATAGCATCTCTGCAACGTCACCTAACAAAGGGAACTCTTTATTAAAACAAGGAATGGGAGATCTGTCAATCCCTGAATTCTAACTGCAAGTCTATGCTTAGCTCTGTAACTGCCAGATGTCGAAATGACATCTGACAAAGTGAAGAAGAAAAGAGAGCACAGATCCATTTAAGTCTCTGAGACTCGAGGATGGATCTGAAGGATTGTACAGATGGATTCTTTTTTTCCTGTGCCAAATAAAGGACTAGAGCATTTTCAGCATCTGTAGGGGGAAAAAAAAACAATTTCAGGACAAATAAGGTAATGCAAAGTCATGAGAAAATAGCAGATAGTTAAACTCCATCAAGCTTCTCATTCAGTTGGAATTTTTAGAGTAAATCCTCCTTTCTACATGTATTTTTAATATTTTAAAAAATATATGTCTGCAAAACCTCAAATCATTCCATAAAATCTCTTTACTGATACACACACACACACATATATATATATATGTATAAAGAAGTGCTTTAAGACTGCAAAAGAGTCTTGGCTCTGACTGCAGCTGAGAAATGTCAGACTGCAAATTAAAGAAGTTAAATAGAAGTAATTATATTTTCCCAGTGTCTGTGGAAGTGTTCCCATAGAAATCTTACATCTGGCCTTGTGTTAGGAGTTTAAGAGACTTTTAGCGTGGGCAAAGCAACAAACCAGAATTCAAGTCCAGAGGGGTAAAATGTTCGAAATATCTGTCCTCTGAAATTGCTACACTCTTTTTTTTTCTTTGCACAGGAAAAGAAATCCAGAGTAACAATGAGGATCTGATAGTTCTGCCTATATGGGAAGTGGAGACAACTAGCACACGTTAAGGCTGAGTCCTAAATGACGGCTGAAGAGCCCTTCTCACTCTCCAATTTAGAAGTAACAAGAGTTAAGGACGGCTTTTCACATGTAAACAGCTCCAGTACAAGAATCTCCACCGAGCAAATGCATACTGTGAGAGGAGGTGGCCCATTATGTGCCAGTACAGTGCTGTTCCAGGCAGTGCCTGCTCAAAACACAGTATCCCACAAATCATGTCATTTTCCCTAATTGTGCTGACTTCTTCCCATTTGAAACTTGTTTCCCCTGAGACCCTTTCCAGCTCTTCACGTCTGTGTCATTGCGGCATTGCAGTACTTAACCCCTTAGCGATTATCCGAGAGCAATTCTTGGAAATGGCTGTTTTAACTTCGGAGGCTGTGCAACATCAAGTGCTCAATGTTGCAAGCTGCACAGCAGGGCACAAGGCAAGAACGGTACTTCTAAGTGTATGGCTAGGTCAATAAACTCATATAACCTTCTGTGAGCAAGAGTATGGTAACTTATTGAAAATAAAACTGTCCAAGTTTCCTACTTAAATTCTAGACCTAGTTTTCATCTGCTCAATTTATGATATTTTACTTTGAAACCTGGGTGCTCTAATCCTACATTCTGTGTCCAGTAAATTACTCTGCATAAGGCAGTGCAATCCAGAAAAGAAGCAGCCATATAAGGGGAACCCTTCTCTTTTAAGAAGGTTAGAATGGAATGGAATGGAAAGAAATGGAATGGAATGGAATGGAATGGAATGGAATGGAATAGAATAGAATAGAATAGAATAGAATAGAATAGAATAGAATAGAATAGAATAGAATAGAATAGAATAGACCAGGTTGGAAGAGACCTTTGAGATCATCGTGTCCAACCTATCATCCAACACCACCTAATCAAGTAAACCATGCAACCAAGCACCCCATCAAGTCTCCTCCTAAACACCTCCAGTGATGGTGACTCCACCACCTCCCTGGGCAGCCCATTCCAATGGCCAATCACTCTGTCTATGAAGAATTTCTTCCTAACATCCAGTCTAAGCCTCCCCAGGTGCAGTTTGAGACTGTGTCCTCTTGTTCTGGTGCTGGCTGCCTGGGAGAAGAGACGAGCCTCCTCCTGTCTACAGCCTCCCTTCAGGTAGTTGTAGAGAGCAATAAGGTCTCCCCTGAGCCTCCTCTTCTCCAGGCTAAACAACCCCAGCTCACTGAGCCTCTTCTTACAGGGCTTGTGCTCCAAACCCCTCCCCAGCTTTGTTGCCCTCCTCTGGTTTGGTTTTAATCCCTTCTTCAAAAGAGGGATACCCTCATAGTCTGGACAAATTCATCAATTCTTGTACTTACATGCACTCTTTAACAAGACAATTGAAAAGCTTCCAACACTCCCTCCCTTCTCACTCCCCAGCCTGTCTAATTGTGAGGAAAAGGAACAAGCTCTAGACGTGGAATATAAAAGAATGGGTTAGTCCACGATAAAGACATGGGAAATCATGCTATAAATGAAGCAGAACAAACATTTTGTTACATTATCATATACTATAGTAACCTATTATTATAATAAATAATATATTATGATATATTCAATAATAATATTGTATAGTTGTGGGAGGTATGCCCAGGTAGAGAAGCTTCTCCACTTAGTGATGGAGCCCCAAGAGAAGGTAAGTACATTGAGGACCATCAGGAAATATGAGAGAGAGACTCCTGGAGTAACCACATGACCTCCCTGAAACAAAAATGCCACAAGTAGGTGGAGCTCACACAGAGAACTCCCTGTCCTCTCTCTCCAAAAGAGATGCAGCACAGTACTGTAGTGGGAGATCATTAAGATCTAAGGATATTTCTTCCTTCTTTGTTCTTTTTTTCCTACTCTACAAATCAACCAGAGTTCCAGGAGAAGAAACAAGTTATTGGCCTCATGCTCCTGTTTCCACCATATTGCAACTATGTTCTTTTCTCAGTGGGTGCTCAAATCTTTCTACACATTGGACCAGATTTGCCACATTTCTGCACTTTAGATAACCAATCACACTTATGCCAGCACAAAAAGCACTAAGTCAGTAGGAGGAAAGTCAGTTGCTGTGCAATGGTGTCTGTGAGGCAATAATAAGCCTTGCCTGCTCCTCTGAGTTCTGGCAAGGCTCATTTACTCCCTGTATTTTCCCATCTGGAACAACCTAACTGTACCTTGTTACCTCAATTTTCTGGCTTCTCTCCAAGTCTCATTGGCAAATATACTTTGTTCTTTGCCTTTCCCCTCTCCTGTTTCTCATATGATTCAAACATTTTTACATCTTCAGAGCATTCTGCAGCAGTGGGGATTTTGTGGGAAAGGCAAACAGTATGCAGCAGATTCTTTCCCAACAGTGCATAGCATCCTTTGGTAACTACTGGGTTTTTTCCCCACCAGCTTCTTCTCCAAGTGGTGTTTTTTGCATGCAATCTCATTTTCAGAGCATAAAATAAGGTCTCAGCCTAGCCCTAAATTGGATCCCTTAAGATGTAATAAACTACACGGTGCTGTTCATCTTAAATTATGGACTTCTGAAAACAAAATGTGACCTATTTCTGATTGCTTTTGAAGAGAAATAAAATGTCACTGCTTTTCATGAAGGCAACATGTGAATCAGAAAGATGTTCCTTTCAGACACCAAGGCCTAAGTAACCTGCAGTAGGTCACAGTACCAGAAAGAAAGATTCCCTTTAATTATATAACAAAGTTGTTTGGATGCTGGACAAAAAAGACACTCAAGAACTATCCTTCTAATACTCTGAGTTACAGACTGCTCAGTGCATGTGTTTGGGATAAATTCTACCCCAAATCTGCCTGATCATTAGCCTCCTTATTCCCACACCTCCTGCTGAGGACTTAGTTTGATGCCTAGCACGAAGCAGATGGAAGCACAACAGCAGCCAACATCAAAAAGCTAGTTTTAAGCAGGAATTTAAAGAGATTCAAATGCATAGAAGCCTGCCACTTTTCATAAACAAGTTCTTTGCTGGTTTGCAATGGAAATTTCTGGCACAAAATACTCCTAATGTAGATTAGACTCTGTGCAAAGGTTCACAAATGCCAGCAGGTATCATCAAGTGATGCTCTCATGGGTTTTATTCTTATTTATTTACATTAGAGACATCAACAAAAAAAGTGAGGGCAAGGTATCAGTGACCCCCTGTATCACCAAGATAGAATTCAAGCAGAAAAGCAGAAACATGATCTCAAAGGCATGCTTCTTAAAGATTTTAACTGACAAATAAATACATTTCTCTTTCTTCCTCCCAAGAAAGTTTTATTCACCTATCTAACTGATTACAGTCACTAGTGGTGTGCCCCAAGGATCAGTGCTGGGCCCCAGCTCTTTAACACCTTTATTGATGATCTGGATGAGGGCATCGAGTCCATCATCAGTAAATTTGTGGACAACACCAAGCTGGGGGCAGGAGTTGATCTGCTGGAGGGCAG
>CM037646.1:41237564-41315636 GCA_015227895.2 Colaptes auratus | reverse complement strand
AAGGTCTCTTCCACCCTGGCTTATTGTATTGTATTATATGTACCATTTTATGAGTAGGACAGAAAGGGTAAGTACTGCTGACCACATTTATATAGAGTGCAAAGAACAGCACTGTTGCCCTTTTTACCATGATAAACAGGAGAGGTAAAAAAAACCCCTTTGTTCTATAAAGCAAGATCCTTTAAACTCTTCTTCCCCTTCTGTAGAATATAAACAATCTAAAGCCTCTGCCTCTATCTCTTGCAAGCAAACAAAGAGGAGCATTAAAAAACATTAGAATTTCTTAAGGGGGAAATGCTTCAAGAAAGAGCATTACTTAAAAGAGAGGAAGGGGGTAAAATGCATCAGTAAAGTGATCTAAACCTTTTTAGTCTGCCACCAGTCTGCCAAAAAGAATGGCAATAAGTATTTCTAGAGAGGTCTGTTCATCTCCCATAACCTCCCTGACAACAATGATGTCCCTAGGTTCGAGAATATTCTTCCTTCCTTTCATTTATTCTGTTTCACTTTGAATTAACTGCTTGTGTAGACAAGCATCTGCTGCCTCTCCATCTCACAGCTGCTCTCTCTTGATTTCATTCCTATTAGTCTATATCCCTTGCCCATTTTCAAGCAAATACTTCAAGATTCTTTCTGAAATGGTCAGTCTGGGCAGAGGCCAGGAAGTGAAATACCTCTTTACCACTAGATTTCCTTCTATTTTATTTGATTTCCCTAGGAAACTTTGGCTCATTCTGAAAAATTCTGCCAGTCCCAGAAGTTTGTTGTGTAACTGCAATTCTGTAGGAAGCTACCGAACTTGTGGGTCTCTCCCACTTTGATGATGATCCATTGTTTTCCAAAATGTTTTTAGCTGGGTCAAAACCTGATGAAATATTGGACACATTAGGACACAGGTAAACTGGATTAATTTCTCATTATGCTTCTTGTTATTTCTAGGATGGGAGGGACAGCAGACTGCACTTAACATTTTCCAGACCTGCGTAACCTGTGGCTTGCACGGGCTGCTGATAACATCCCTATGGATCAAAAGGGAAGTGGCATAAAGGTGTCAAACTCATTTCTGACAATAATGTTTTTAAAGGATGGCCTTTAAGCCACAAGGTAGCTGTAAGGCTGCAAAAGTCCTTCAGTAACAGCATCTTCCACTGCTGCCCAAAGGAATATGGCTGAAGAATGACATGCCATCTTTCAAGCAGCAACTGCCTTTATTTTAGCTGTCACTGTCCTTGCTCCATGCTGACAGCCCTGCACTTCCTGCAACAGGCTGCTGTGGGGACTGCCCCAGCTGTGCAAACATACTGCTATCCAGCCACACCCCCTCACACACCAGCACTTGTGCACCCAGGGACATGGCTCCGGCGGCCTTTTGCCACTGTGTCATTTGACATTGGTCACTGATCTTACTTCTCTGATATCGTCTTTCTATTTCTTCCTTATTCTCTGTTTATGTCTACTCCCTCTTTTCCTGCATACTCAGTTTATGCTGTGCTGCAGCTCTCTATTCCATCAACTTAATCCTTGGCTGCATTCTTTCCCTTGCCTTGCCTTGCCTTGCCTTGCCTTGCCTTGCCTTGCCCTCTCCTCCCCTCCCCTTTTCCCTTCCCTTCTCTTCCCTTCTCTTTCCTTCTCTTCCCTTCCTCTTCCCTGCTTTCCCTTCTCTTCCCTTCTCTTCCATTACTTTCCCTTGGCTCTTGCTCTTCTCTCTTCTCTTCTCTTCTCTCTTCTCTTCTCTTCTTTCTCTTCTCTCTCTTCTCTTCCTTCTTCTCTTCTCTTCTCTTCTCTTCTCTTCTCTTTTCCTTCTCCTCTCTTCCTCTTCTCTTCCTTCTCTTCTCTTCCTCTTCTCTTCTCTTCTCTTCTCTTCCTCTTCTCTTCTCTTCTCTTCTCTTCTCTTCTCTTCTCTTCTCTTCTCTCTCTTCTCCTCTCCTATCCTCCTATCCTATCCTATCCTATCCTATCCTATCCTATCCTATCCTATCCTATTCTATCCTATCCTATCCTAACCTATCCTATCCTAACCTATCCTATCCTCTAGACATACATGCATTTAAAAACAAATACACACACATAACCACAAAAGCTCAGATTCTGCAGCATGTGGACACTTCATATGAGCCACTAAAATATAACCAACCAACCAAAGCTCTGAGCACTGCTAGCTGTTCATCATTCAAGGTACAGAAAAAAAGGGGAGACAAAGCAGGGAGGGCCAATTGCACACATTTCAGTGCTTTTGCTTTTTTTGACATTGCTAACTGCAATGCCCATACTCGACCAGTTCCTATGGACCCCCTCTCACCCACATATGCTCTACATGAAGCTTAAATGGGGCAACCAGACAGTGCTACATAATACAGGAGGTGTGAAAAATGAGTCAACAAAAGAGAGAGTGGACTAGAGCAAGATTAAAAAGTATTTATAGACTACAGTATTTTTGGAAAAGATTTGAAGTGTTTGAGAGTTCTGGAGTTCATTTCCCCTAGCTAATTACAGGGCTGGAATCTGTCTTAGTAACTCATTAAAGATGAATGGAAGTGTTAAGAGAATGCATTATTGTCTTGCATAATTAGTAATGGAAAGATGAACATGTAAAGTGAACAGTCTTTAAAGGGAGCATATGCATACTGGGTAATGCTACAGCCACAGCTTTTTTGTTTGGTTTTGTCCATACAGTCTATCTGTCAGATGTCCCTTCAGCATACCAGCACTAGTGGGACAGGGATCTACTTGAGAGAGTCCAACAGAAAGCTACCAGGATGATTGAGGGACTGGAGCTCTGCCCTGTGAGGAGGGACTGAGAGCCTGGGGCTTTTTAGTCTGGAGAAGAGAAGACTGAGAGGGGATTTAATAAATGTTTATAAATATCTGAGGGCTGGGGGTCAAGAGGGAGGGGACAGGCTCTGCTCAGTTGCACCTTGTGATAGAACAAGGGGAAATGGATATAAACTACAGCACAGGAGGTTCCACCTCAACATGAGGAGGAACTTCTCCACTGTGAGGGTCACAGAACAATGGAACAGGCTCCCCAGAGAGGCTGTGGAGTCTCCTTCTCTGGAGACTTTCAAGACCCATCTGGATGTGTTCCTGTGTGACCTGTGCTAGAGCCTATGGTCCTGCTCTGGCAGGGGATTTTGGACTTGATGGTCTTCAGCGGTCCCTTCCAACCCCTAACATCCTGTGATCCTGTGAATTGTATGCCTATGCCATACATGCAACAGACATTTACAGCAGTTCACAACAGCACTTAAATATTATTCTGTATTTTTCAAAGGTCCTGTAGCTATGTGACAATGTCACTGGAAATTGTTACTACAGTATACAGGAACTTGCATGACCCCTGCTGGGTTCTCTTCTCCAAACTATGCAGTCCTTTTGAGAGGCAAATAATTAAGTTCTCACAATCATGCAAGTGTTGCAGTAAGACAGAAATTCTTACGTCAATTTCATGTCCTTTTCCTGGAAAAAATAACAAAAGCATGCCAGATTCCATCTGGCATTTTTTACTCCTGCTACAAGTTGTTTGACTGAATGTAGGGAAAATTCATGAGAAATCTTGGCACACTGTGGAAAGGAGACAGTTCTCACTGACTCCAAAAGGGTTTGATTTTTAACCTAGGTGGTTTTTTAAAGAGCACAACACTTCACTGAGAAAATTTTTGCTCTGCTTAAACCCAATTTACTGTAGGGCTGCCTTATTATTTGATAAACCATGTCGTAAATACAGATTTCAATTTCACTGTTGTCTGTCTCTTAGCAGAGTATTGAAAGATGGGGAATATGCTTTGACTTCACTAACAATAAATCCAGCAGAAGGATGTGTGAATTAAGTAGAGGTATTGGTTGAGATGAGGAGGGAAAGGGGACAAGGTAGCTCCTCCGCTGCCAACCAGTACACATTCTGCAAGTTTGCAGGGAGCTAAAAGGCTGGAGCTAGGCAAACGAGCTGCACTGCCAAACGATTGCTTTTCTCTTGCCTTTCTCATTCCATCTCTGAAGTTTCCAACCCCAAAGAAATCTGTATCAGCAAGAGACTGCAGTAGGTTTCTTCACTTGTACAGAACAGCTGATGAAGGGTAGTGCACCTAAAGCAGCCTTCCTTCGTGTCAGCAGAAAGAGATGCTGTTCCTGCTTCTGTCCTTAGACATTGCGTCGGAATGGACAGACAGATTCATTTCCATACAACTTCCTGTACCCCCTTGAGGATTGAAAAGTTACTCATGCCCTGTGCATTGCAGTGGTCATTTTACTTGTCCCCTTTGCAGGCAGGCAGGCCTCTTTTACTGTGCCATCCATTTATCCCTGTGAAGCAAAATACATCTCTTAGTAAGACCAGGCCACTGTAGCTCTCTGTGAGACTGCCTCTAACAAAAATACACCTCTTAAGCCCTAGCAGTTGAATGCAGGAAAGAATGCACCCTAAAATAGAAAAGCAGCTTTATTAATTCAGCCTTTCTTTCCTTTCCCCTTAGACAAAATGTACCTATTATTATAAGGCAGATACATTGACAAAAGCCCTAATGGCTCTTAATAAAACTACAATTAAAGCAAGCCTTTTTCCAAAGGCTCAGATCTTACAGGCAGAAGATTAAGGAGCAACTACAGCCAAATAAGGCTTCCACTACTGAGCAAAGCAGCTACATTAGGACTTACCAATCAGTCATATAACATTCACATTCATACAATGAAGTCATCTTATACATAGAAGTTTAGCTGTCACACACCAGCATTTGTATATGAGTAGCTAATCCTTCCTTTTAAGAGAGAATGTCATCAGCAAAAGCTCCATGACACTTAATTAAAATGTTTTCTCATTTATTAAAATGGAACCAGACCAGGACAACATCCAAAACCAGGGAAGGAGCTGTTTTCTGCAGATCTTGTAGACCTGCTATTTTAAAAGGTAGTTTGCAGGACTCCCAGGAGCAACTGTAGAAGGGAAGAGCAGGCACACAGACAAAATGATGCCACATCCAGCTGGTGGCCAGTCACTAGTGGTGTCCCCCAGGGATCAGTGCTGGGCCCCCATCCTGTTAGATATCTTTACTGATGATCTGGAGGAGGGGATTGAGTCCATCATCAGTAAATTTGCAGATGGCACCAAGCTGGGAGCAGGGTTTGACCTGTTAGAGGGTAGGAGAGCTCTGCAGAGGGACCTTGACAGGCTGGACGGATGGGCAGAGTCCAACAGAATGAGATTTAACACATACAAGTGTCAGGCTCTACACATTGGCCACAACAACCCCATGCAGTGCTACAGGCTGGGGTCAGAGTGGCTGGAGAGCAGCCAGGCAGAGAGGGACCTGGGGGTACTGGTTGATAGTAGGCTGAACATGAGCCAGCAGTGTGCCCAGGTGGCCAAGAAGGCCAATGGCATCCTGACCTGTATCAGGAATAGTGTGGCCAGCAGGAGCAGGGAAGTCATTCTGCCCCTGTACTCAACACTGGTTAGGTCACACCTTGAGTCCTGTGTCCAGTTCTGGGCCCCTCAGTTTAGGAAGGATGTTGAGTTGCTGGAACGTGTCCAGAGAAGCGCAATAAAGCTGGGAAGGGGTTTGGAGCATGAGCCCTATGAGGAGAGGCTGAGGGAGCTGGGGTTGTTTAGCCTGGAGAAGAGGAGGCTCAGAGGAGACCTTATTGTCATCTACAAATACCTGAAAGTAGGTTGTAGCCAGGTGGGGGTTGGTCTCTTCTCCCAGGCAACCACCAACAGAACAAGAGGACACAGTCTCAAGCTGCACCAGGAGAGGTTTAGGCTGGATGTTAGGAAGAAGTTCTTCACAGAAAGAGTGATTGCCCATTGGAATGGGCTGCCCAGGGAGGTGGTGGGGTCACCATCACTGGAGGTGCTTGGGAAGAGACTGGATGGGGTGCTTGGTGCCATGGTTTAGTTGACTAGATAGTGCTGGATGATAGGTTGGACTCAATGAACTCGAAGGGCTTTTCCAAGCTGGCTAATTCTATTCTATTCTATTCTATTCTATTCTATTCTATTCTATTCTATTCTATTCAAGTAGTCAAATAGCATCTCTACTTCCTGCTGATGAAAGCCTTCAGCTTTGCTATGTAGGCTTTTCATCTTTCTGTGCAAAACAAATTCCTCCAACAAGACTGGACTGCATGGGACACCGCTGGCCAACCTGTTTCCAAATTGCTGGCTCAAATATAGCCTAGGAAAGGAAAGCCATGGCCTGTGTGAAACAAGTTGGGAGCACCCATCAATCACCTGGCAGAGAGGCCACCTCAGACAGATCAAATCATGCCGTTGCTGATAGCTGAGAAGAGAAGCAAGGGAGCAAATGTTTTCATAAACAGAGCTGTGTCCTCCACCCCAGGGACAGCACTTTGGGTCTGAAACATAAAATGGAAGTTTTGGGACTTCAATACTATTCCCCCTATTTATAAAAGTCAGTTTCTATTCAGCTGTAATAAACAAACTCAGTTTGGAAAGAGAGAATAGACTGAAGCTGTTGGATTGCAGGAACAGATTAGGCAAAGCCTTGTCAGCATTCTCCAGCAAGACAGCAGTAGTAAAGCTGTAGCAATCTCTCTCCTCTTCCAAATCTATCAGCTACATTTGGGGGAAAAAGGTCTCAAGCTTACAGGTATTTGCAGAAGTGTAATCTTTATTCATTGTCAAGATACATCAAAGAGCTAATCATTCAATTTAGGTACATTTAAGGCTAGGTCCAGTGAAGAACTCAAGAGGTGAAAGCTAGATGACAGAGTTTCCCAACGCAAACTGAACTGCACCTTTTCAGCCTGCAGCACAGGCAGACAGCAACGATCTCCCCACGTTCCTGCACTGGCATGTGGCTTGGTACCTGACCCACCTTGGAGAAGAACACACACTGGAGTGACCATTCCAGAAGGCAGCAGAGCTCTAAAACCATAACTGCTACTGCTGCTGCTGTAGATTTTGAGTTCAGTGGCTCTATTGTCTCTGCACCTTCTGATTTAATCTAGAATTAAACCAGCAGGTCCTTGTTTTGTTATGAAAAACATCTTTTCCATCCAATCAAGTCTGTTTGCACCCAAATTCAATTACATTCCCAGTTATATGCAGAAAATAAAACACAGTTATTTTTGCTGAGACAGTTTGACAGCTCCTAAAATATTAACAAAAAAAAAGTAATATAGGCAATATTTGAAGTAGCTTTATTTTTGCTGAATGCCAAGAGAAACTAAATAGCATCTGGATAACATGCAAAACTTACTGGCTATTTAGAATCCTTTATGAAAACAGGCAGTGCTTCAGAGCTCCATCACCCAGAGTGGCTGTACACTATTCTTTCTGATTCTTCTTTGACATGTCCAGAGAAAACATCTTGTACCTTGGTAAAGGCCTAGACTCAATGGCAGCTGTGCAGGTTGGTCACAAGCTGACTGAGTGGAACTCATCATCCACAGTTACTCCTTCCAAAGAGAAATCAGATTCTTAAGAAAGGGCTGAACAGATGCAGAGCCTACAGTGACAGCGCTTTGAGCAGGAAAGTCCACCTGGAACTTTGATCCAGCACTGTAGAACTCACCTTCACAGACTACAACTACTGATGAACCTTTTGTTTTGTTTTGTTTTGTTTTGTTTTGTTTTGTTTTGTTTGGTTTTGTTTTGAGGGGGGTGTGTGTATTTTTGTTTGCTTGGGTTTGGGCTCTTTTTTTGTTTAGTTTTTTTGTTTGGTTTGTGGGGTTTGTTTACTTGTCTTTTTTTCTGGTTTTGTTTATTTGTTTACTCATTTGATTCCAAATACCTTATTTCCTGCCTTTTTCCCCTCCACATTTTCTGGGTTTCCAAATGCTAGGAATTTGCATCATATCACATACACAAGTCTGAAAACATCAAGAGGGCTTCTTCCAAAGTGAAAGCTGGAAAATAAAATGCAGGTGGTTTTGTGCCACATAAAACACGTGGGGAAGAGACTTGGATGTGTGCTGTATTGGAAGGTACATGTGAGGTAACAGCAGACAGACATCACAGTAAAGGAGTATGAAAGAGAGGATGACGCTTAGGCTGCCTATGGATGAAGGGTTACAGCAGAGTCATTTAAGAACAACCCACTGCAAGTCATTGTAGACACCTAATGCACAATGCATTTAGGCCTAGCTGCTTGGTAACAAGAAGAATCAGCTCTTGATTTAGGCTGTCTCATGTATTTGGGAGCTAGAGGATTGGTTGCATAGCTTTACCTAACCCAGAAACATTCTTTGACAGAAGACTGAGAAACCTGCCGGGGTATGTTCAAGCCTGCTTTAGCAGTGGGGTTGGATTCAATTATCTCCAAGGGGTCCTTTCCAACCCGTACCATTCTGTGATTTAGTGTGAAGTTGGACCACTTTCTCTTGGAAACACTCTGCAACAGGCTGGCAAGATGGGGATGGGCACTTCCTGGCCACAAGCTTGAGGAGGGCCTTGCCAACCTCCTGCCCCTCTGGGCACCGGGATGTTCCCCCTCTGTCTTCCCCCGAGGTTGGCTACCTGCCCGTCGGGCTGGGCGAATTCTTCCTGGCTGCACAGGAGCGTCTTGTCACCCGCTTGCCAACAAACGGAGGATGCCGAGGTCAGTCCGTGCTCCCGACACATTTCCTCCGGCGGGACCGGGGGTGGGTCTCGGGGACGGCGCTCGGGTGGGACGGTGCAAGCAACCAGGGCCAGCCCAAGCCAGGACCGAGCGCTGTCACAGCTGTCGGGGCAGCCCGCGTCGCTCGACCGGCTGCGCCACCGGGATGAGGCGCACCGGGCCCTGGTGCTTGCTCCTCGCCGTGGCGTGCGCCCAGGGCTGGCTCCCGCCGCTGCAAGCCGCCCTGCGCTGCCAGTCCGCCGGCGCCTGCTTCAGCGCCCACCTCGCCAACAGGTCCTATGCTGAGGCCCGCAAGGCCTGCGACCGCCGGCGGGGCAGCCTGGCCTGGGTCAGCAGCGAGCCTGAGCTGCGGCTTCTGCTGGGGCTCCTGGCGGAGGCGGCGAGGCCAGCGCCTTCGCTCATCTGGGTCGGGCTGAAGAGGAATGCCTCTGTCTGCACCGACGTGGAGCACCCGCTCCGTGGCTTCTCGTGGGAGGGCGCCGGTGGCGAGGCGGCTCCGCAGGAGGTGCCGCCGGCGCTTGGCCGGTGGACGAAGGAGCCCGTACGCTCCTGCAGCACTGCCCGCTGCGCCGCGCTGCACCTGGCGCCGACGGCGGCCCCCGACGGCGGCCCAAACTGGGGCTGGAAGGAGCGACCCTGCCAGCGGGACAGCCAAGGCTACGTCTGCAAGTACCAGTACGAAGGCACCTGCCCCGACATCAATCTCGCGGGTGCCCTCGGCCTCGATTACCGCCTCCCCTTCGAGGAGCACAGCGCCAGCCCCGGCTTCAGCCCGCCGGGCACCTTGCTCACCGTAGCGTGCCCCGGAGGGGAGGTGCGGCTCAGCTGCCAGCCCGACTTGGGCAGCTTCGCCTGGAAGGAGGTGGAGGAGCTCCTCTGCCCCTGCTCCTTCGGCAATCGAAGCCCCGGCAGCGGGCGGTGCGCCGACGCGGCCGGGTGCCGCGATGCTGCCGGCGGCTTCGCCTGTGCCTGTACCCGGGGAGGCACGTACGGGACGCACTGCGCGGCCACGGAGAAGGCTCCCACGGAGGATGGCGGCCCCGCGGAGCCGCCAGATGCCGAGGTAGAGGGACGGCGCCCCTCCGCCGCGACACCCAGCCGTTCCGCGGGGCCGCCCACTACAGCCGCCGCTGGCGCGGAAAAGACGACGACTCCGCCGCCCTTCTCGTCGTCTAACTATGTTTTCATTCTGGTGACGGTCGCGGTAGTGGTGCTGATCATCCTTGTCATGACTGTGCTGGGGGTCTTCAAACTCTGCTTCAACAGGAAATCCGAGGGCCGCGGGGACAAGGAGGCACCGGAGGCCGGCAGCAAGGCGGATGCCAGCTCCGCGGAGCCGAACGGAGGAGCTGCTGGTGGCAACTAGCCTCTGGGCGGCGGAGGACCCGTCCCTCAGGTCTGCCCCGAGTGGCAGTTCCAACGCCGAGGCAGCGCTCGGCTTCCCACTTCTCTTTCCCCCATCCCGGCTGCCGCAGGGAGCCGGAGAAGAGGCGCTATAGGAGATGGCTGAGCAGAACTTGCAGATTGTCAGACGGGGGCGGGGGGGAACGCAGCGACCCCTTTTTCAAGGATTCGAAACCTGTGGACAGCCAAACGTTTTTGTCGGTCTGAAAAACGGTTATTCAGAGGCTGACATAACTAAAACATGAATATAGTGGCCTGGGTGGCAGTACGATTGCTTATCTGCAGCTGCAGCAGTTGTGGCGTTTTGTTTTCTCAGAGTGCCCTTCGGGTGCCTTACTTGGAGCAAGTGTGAAGGAGCCCACTTTGAGTGCTGATGTCTTGTCATTTAGAAGTCATTCCTTGTCTGACTGGAGGCTCTCGTTTTGTTTCTAAGTGCTGAAATGTTTGGAGATATGAACTACCATCATTTTGGAGGAAACTGACCCATGCTCTTTCAGACTGACATTCTTAAAAATCAAGAGCATTTCTATGCTTGGAAGGTCATTACATTACTGAGGAAGTGGGAGGTTAATGGAGAGTCAGTTTTATACTTCAGCTAATGAAAAGAATAAAGAATGATTTAAAACCTGAACCACTGCTTCATAAAACATTCATTTTTATTGCAGCAACGCAACAAATTTGTCAGTTGCACTTTTTCTCCTCGGGTGTGTTGGTACAAAGCTTGCTTTCTGTGTGCAATATGTGGCTCCCTTACAATCAGACAAGGTGCTGATGAGCTTCACACTGAGAGAGGCGTTAACGTGGGGTCCAAATACATCATGCAAATCCCATTCTTTCTAATTAGTTATGTGGTTTTCCATAGAGTCCCTTGAGAGTAAGGAAAGAAGGAGTCACCCTTTGTGCCCCTTTCCAAATGAGGTAAACAATTCCACTGTGATTTCCCTTGGGAATTCCCATAGAGCAGCTTTCATCCTGGCCACAGAACTTGCTTTCCTTGCTGTTCAGAGTTCTGATGCTCACTTCTTATGGTGTTGATTTTCAATTAAAGTGGTAACAATAACCATTGATTCAAGGTTTTCTGAGTGCCATAAGACACAACTGGATCTCATCCAAGCTTTTTTGGGGTGCAGGGAGAGCAGGGAAACATTTTCTTGGGTTGTTGAAAAAATGTTTCATTTGGTTTCCTCTCTTTGTGTCTGATCTTCTGACTACTGCTTTTAATTTGTCACTTTCCTGTTGAGTTTGGAGAACTCCAAACAATCATGTGTATTATTAGCCATCATTCTTGCAAGCAAAGACACAGTGATTAATCTGGTGTAAACATCTGCTAAGGATCGAGTATGGCACAGTATGTTGTTTTGTTTTGGTGGGGTTTTTTTTCCCCTCCTTTCTGCTTGGTGATAGGCTCTTGCTATCTGGGAAACTTGCTTTTCAGGGGATCCCAAAGATTTGTGAACCATCAGGCTGTCTACAGATAAAAATGTCATTGCATCATGCTAGGAATTAAATTCAGCTTGTTGAGAATGCTGCTCATTACAAAGATGTCCCACAATCTGCACACTTTTCTAATCTGTTCATCTGACAGTTGCATTTCAGGAAGCAGGCATTTTTCAGCTGCTGTATGAGGCTTGCTTCTACATTCAGATGTGAACAGATTTGGAAAATGGCTCAGCCATTGATGCTTTTTGTCTTAATGCCACCCCTGTTACTGTCACTGCAGGGAACATTATATTATATGTAGAGCCCCTTTCTTTTACAAGGTGCTATATAAGCAAATAGCAGCTAAAAGGAATGAGAGCCTCTGTAAGTTAACTGTTCAGTGTTTCCCTCTTTCCCACATATCAGATGGCTGAACTCTTAGTGGGGCTGTACAGCTGACAGAGGTATGTTTTCGAGCTCTAGAAATACTCCTGATGTTTCAGGAGTCTTGCCAAGCCCAAAGCTTAGTGCTGAGTTAAGTGTCTGTAACTGACTACTTCTTTTGGTGTCTGTCAGAATCTGACTATCAGTTAAAATATTCAAGTTCATGGCCTTGCAAGCCATTCATCTGCCTCATCTTGGTACTTGCATTACACTCAAGATTCAGGATTCAGCATTAGACATTTGTCTAAAGGACTACACAAGGATATTAATACTTTTTCCCTGGTTTATAATTTGACTCAACTGAAACCAGACTTTTGCATCTAAGGATGGGATCCATCTAACCAGGTATCAATAACTCATGCAGACCCATCTACTCACCTAGACTCCTTTACAGCCTGGGGGAGAAGTATATACTTGCATTTTCTCTCAGTTTAGACTAGATGCTGAAAACAGGGCCAGTGAATGACATCCTGAAAGTGCTGTTTCCCTACAACAACTGCAAAGAAGGCCTATGGAGGCTACTTACTTAAAAGTCTGTAAAACACAGATCTAAAATTAAATCAGAAAAATCAGCTACCTCCAGCTGTGCAAGTCACAGTGTGTTCTGTGTCTCTAAGGCATGGTTAAATGGCCATCACCTTACCAGAGCTTCTGTTCCTTTTACACATTACAGATTCTTGTTTTATCTGTTTGGGTTTCTTTACCTTCATTTTGCAGTCAGTAGAATACAAAGCAAGTAGCAATTGGATTTGATTGGAACCTGAGCAGGTTGGAAATGCATTAATTTTTCTTCCTCTAATGATTCAGACCAAGAAATCACTGGTTTGGGAGAGAGGATAAATCATTTTTGCTTTTCACTCTCAATCTAAATTGTGTCTTAAAGAGGAAACCAACTGGGCTAGGAGCTGGCTGGAGGGCTGAGCCCAGACAGTGGAGGTGAATGGTGCCACACCCAGCTGGCAGCCAGAGTCTCAAACTGCACCAGGTGAGGTTTAGGTTCTAGGTGAGGAGAAAGTTCTTCACAGAGAGAGTTGTTAGCTGTTGGGAAGGGCTGCCCAGGGAGGTGATGGAGTCACCATCCCTGGAGGTGTTCAGTGAAAGGTTGGATGTGGCACTTGGAGTCACGGTTTAGTTGTCAGGAGGTGTTAGGTAATAGGTTGGACTTGATCTCTGAAGTCTTTTCCAACCTTACTGATTCTATGATTCTATGATTCATATTAAGTGCATTTTTTGAAACTGTAAATTCCCTTGAGTGTTGTGGACCCTGGCTCCTGACTAGAGGTCTGGATGTAACAATGGTAATGAGTGAGTCTGCATTTAAAATCTGTGAGCCCACATCTGACAATGATGATTTCTGCAAACAGCAGAAGTGCCCAAACCTCTCAGCTGTTGCAGCGGTCCAAACTGTGACCCACGCTGCCGAGGACTAAACCTGCTTTTATATTTCCTTAACTGCTCTGAAGATAGTTTGACTGGTAGGCACCTCATCTGTCAGATGTACATTTTATTCATGAACCTGTGAGGAATTTTTAATGGGTTGCATTCATCACATAATCAGAAATAAAGTTTTAATTTCCCCCCGCATTTTAATAATGATTTATGCTGCTGAGGGCTTGATTAACTGTGTTATGGGATTAAAGTGAAACCTGGAAGTGGACACAGGCAAAATACTTCAAAGAGCTTTATTCCTTTTTAAAGTGTAGTATATGGCTTAAAGAAGATTTTAAAATGAATGATTTTGTGCTTCCCCCAGGAACCATAATTTCCTATCACTTAATCATTATTTTTTTTCATGTTTTCAGTCCTCATTCTCTTCCCTCATTTATTGCATGGAGCTTAATCACTGGTACATGCAACTTTGTTGCTTCTAGAAATATTTTCTGTTTCTTCAGGTTGTGGACATTTATCAAGGCAGCAGGGTGGCAATTCATACATTTCACTGATGATGCATAACTGATATGAAAGGCAAACACAGCAAGGTGGCAGCAGTAACCACTCTCCCGGGGCTTCCTTCTTTCCCTAATAGCTGGCCTTGCCTTTCTGCTCTGGACTTGCAGAGCTCTGGACTTGGGGACTGGAGGGTGAATGTGGGCAGGGAGTCATCTCTTTACAAGTCTTTTCCCTTTTCTGTATTGCAGACTAGAAGGACTGCTTCACTGTAGGTGAAATACCTGAAGGCAGCAGCAGAGGTGGGAAGGAAGGCAGAGGCGTGCTGGTAGTCCCCCATTTATTATGTCCATCCAAGTTGTTCAGCCAAATAAGGTACATTCTTAGGGTAAAATCAGGATCTGTTTCTGCTGTTGTGAGTCATCTTACTAATTATGCCAAGAGTGAATTATTGCAGATGTCTGGGAATTTAATTACTAGTCAGTCTGTCATGATAGTAGTCCACACAGCAGGGCGGGGGTGGGGGGGTGGGAAGGAAAGGAAAAGGAAAAATAAAGAAGTTTGTGGTGAGTGTTTAAATTCTTCCCTCTCCAAGCAATGAATTGTGTCTGTCGTGCCTGCAGCTTTGTCTCAGAATGCAAGCCTCCAAGACTTCATGGCAATAGCCCTTCCAGCTCTGCAGTGTCAGTGATGGCACTTAAAGTGAATTAATTCTCTTTCAATTATTCCTAACCACTGAGATGATGAAGCAGATTCTGCTTCATTTGAACCAATTCTGATATCCTAAGAGAGTAAGTAAAAGCAAGAACACATGCATTAGTCTTCCTAGAGTAAAATGATGTTGCTTTCATTCTTTTCTAGGTTCTGGAGCTTAAAGGGATGTGCAGATAATATACAGCATGAGCATAAACCTGCATTATCATCTGTTCTATTCCATACTTAGAGACACTAAATTATTAGAGAGCTAAAACTTTTGCATCACAGCCCCTCCTTTGCTAACCTATACATCAGAGACATACTAATGAGAATGATTTCATTACTTTCAGATAAATTTGCCACAATAATGCTGTTAACATCTGTTGCAATTCCATAAACTCAGTTTAAATCTCTCAAAAGAACATCGTCCTGGCTTGTCATATAAAGCCAACCTTGCTGCAGTAAAAGATGAGAACTTATGTTTCAATTTGTACCCTCACTTTGTGCATATATTGGCATATATTTACAGGAAATCACAGCATCACAGTACATTAGAGGTTGGAAGGGACCTCTAGAGATCAGTGAGTCCAACCCCCCTGCCAGAGCAGGATCACCCAGGGCAGTGAGCACAGGAAAGCAGCCAGGTGGATTTTGAAAGTCTCCAGAGAAGGAGACTCCACAACCTCTCTGGGCAGCCTGTTCTAGGGCTCTGTCACCCTCACTGTAAAGAAGTTTCTCCTCATGTGAGATGAAATATTCTATGCTGAAGCTTGTCCTTTGTCTTATTCTTGCACACCACCGAACAGAGCTTGGCCTCCTCCACTTGACACCCACCCCTCAGATATTTATGGACATTGATGAGATCCCCTCTCAGTCTTCTCAAGACTAAACAGCCCCAGGGCACTCAGTATGTCTTCATAGGAGAGATGCTCAAGTCCCTTAATCATCCTTGTGGCTCTCTGCTGGATTCTCTCCAGCAGGTCTCTGTCTCTCTTGAACTGGGGAGCCCCAAACTGTACACAGTATTCCAGGTGTGGTCTCACCAGGGCAGAGTATGTATTTCTAGTAAAATCCAAGATTGTGGTAATAGTTTCTCTGAGCAAAATTCTGTCTGGTGAGGGGAAGTACTTTTGCAGACTCTAGAATGTATGAGGAGATACATTCTTCTGTGTTTAGGGAGTTTACTCTCTTGCTTACTTTCAGCTAAAGCTTAGTTCTGATGAAAGGTTATTGAAAGACTACACTGAAACCTGCAACCCTCTGTAGATCATGTAGGTCATGTTGGGAATGTAGCTCCATGCTTTCATGCCAAACCAAAGTCAGAGTGTCAAGGTGTGTGGAGAGAATATATGAATGTAATTTTCCTAGTCATGCCACCAAAGATGCTTTTAAAGGAAGAAATTCTGTAAATATTACTTTATGATGGAGAATAAGGGGAGAAAATACTGCTGTAGTAGGGGTTTTTTGTTGATACAGAGGACACAGTCTCAAGCTGAGCCAGGGGAAGTTTAGGCTCGAGGTGAGGAGAAAGTTCTTCACGGAGAGAGTCATTCACCATTGGAATGGGCTGCCCGGGGAGGTGGTTGAGTCACCATCCCTGGAGGTGTTCAAGAGGGGACTGGACGTGGCACTTGGTGCCATGGTCTAGTCATGGGGTCTGTGGTGACAGGTTGGACTTGATGAGCTTTGAGGTCTCTTCCAACCTTGGTGATTCTGTGTGATTCTGTGTGATTCTTAATTTCTGTTGAGTAAATATTTGATAAGACCTATTTTAATGACAAAAAGAAAGAAATCCATGGAATAAAAAAAATCCAAATAAATTAACATTTTCTTTCAAAGAATACATTGTCTCTGTGCTATTTTTGCACTGTATTCCTGAATGTCTAGTAATTTCATGAAGTCCTTAAATTATCACTTCTTAGAAAAAAAAAGTGACTTGATACTTTCTCACCCTCTGAAAGAACAGTCAGCTTTGAAAAGAGTGGCTGACATAAAAAGCAGAATGCCATCCTTTTTGCTGACATGGAAATTTTATGGATTTGCTGTACCCTAAATAATCTAAATTAATTATGTGGCAGAGCCAAGTCCTGGTTTGTAATGCCTGTAATGGACTCTACTTTTGTTCCCTCCGCCCCCCCCCCCTCTTTTCTGAACAAAATGGCATCTCACACTTGGGTTTTCTCCATTTCAGAGTCATCCAGTGACAGACATGCACCAGTTTCACCTTCTTTCATATCCATTCTTCCCAAATATCCAGTCATCTTCCACGATGTGGACATGTCTTGAATGTTTTGCCTAACATTCAACGACATCTCATACAGCCATGCAACCCTTCCCACCTTCTTTTCCACCATACATAACAGGAACAGCAGTGACAATTAAAACCCCACCTGTCCCCTGCATCTGTAACTACTTCACACACAAGCCCCTGAGAGAGCCATTCCCATAAGTTTTCTTCCCACTTAACTGCTGAGGATTTTGTACAATCTTGTATTCACATAAGCAGCAGAGTTTTTCTGGACTCATCATGTGATCAGTGAACAGCTCCTGGCATAAAAATTAGAGTCTGTACTATGCCATCAAAAAAGTGACATTCTTGGCTTCTTTCACTTCATTGAATTTTCATTCATTCATTTGATCTTGCATTGATTTGTGCAATTTGTATAAATCTAGGGCATGAATCATAGAATGGTTTGGGTTGGAGAGGACCCCCCAAAGGTCATCTGGTCCAACACCCTGCAGTGAGCAGGGACATCCTCTACTAGACCAGGTTGCTCAGATCCTTTTTCATCCTGTCCTTGAATATCTCCAAGGATGGGGCCTCTACCACCTCCATGATGGGCAGCCTGTTCCAGTGTTCCACCATGCTCATGGTAAAGAACATGTTCCTAACATCCAATCTAAATGCAATACAATACAATACACCAGGTTGAAAGAGACCTTCAAGATCATCATGTCCAACCCATCAACCAATCCAACCCACCTAAACGACTAAACCATGGCACCAAGCACCCCATCAAGTCTCCTCCTGAACACCTCCAATGATGGTGACTCCACCACCTCCATGGGTAGCCAATTCTCCTCTTCTCCAGGCTAAGCAACCCCAGCTACCTCAGCCTTTCCTCATAGGGCTTGTGTTCCAAACCCCTCACCAACTTTGTTGCCCTTGCAAATCTACTCTTCTCTAATTTCAAACCCTTGCCCCTCGTCCTGTGACTCCAGGCATTTGTAAACAGTCCCTCCCCAGCCTTCTTGCTGGTCACTATTTTTGGAAGGTCGTTATTAGGTCTCCCCAGAGTCCTTCTCTTCTCCAGGCTAAATAACCCCAGCACCCTCAGCCTGCCCTCCTAGGAGAGGCGTTCCAGCCCCTTTGTTGTAGTGTGGTGCTGTCACACCCTTGATCATTTTCATGAACCACAGACTAGATCCTTGGCTGATGACATAGCTGTCTCAGTAACTCAGATCAGTTACTGACAGCAGCCAATAGTTTTCAGTGGGTAGTAAGCATCTTTTCATATGAAAACACTCAAATATATAGAAAGAGTACAAAATAGCCTAGAAAATGCAAGGCTTAAGATAATAAGCATATTTTAGTATCAAAGTTATTCTAGCTTTCATGAAGACATATGGAACTCCTTTAAAAAAAGCTGCTTTACAATAGTGTACAGTATGTTTAGCTTCTAAAAGTGTCTTTTTCTGTAAACTAATAATGTACAAAATAATTCTGCTTCAATGTTAGGAAAATAAACTCACCAGGACTGGTATTGATTTTTCTGCTCAATAATCCAGTGCTTTTCACATTTTTCTTTTATCCATGAGTTATCTCTCATTGACTGGATAAGGGGACAAGAGCAATCTATGTCTATTTTTAACAAAAAACAGAGAGCAACAAGATCCCTAGCCTTTAGCTGGTACTCTGATAGGTAATTCAATTTGTTTTATATACATCTACAATGTATTAGGATAGAATAGAATAGAATAGAATAGAATAGAATAGAATAGAATAGAATAGAATAGAATAGAATAGAATAGGATGGGATGGGATGGGATGGGATAGGATAGGATAGGATAGGATAGGATAGGATAGGATAGGATAGGATAGGATAGAATGGAATTAACCAGGTTGGAAAAGACCTTCAGGATGATCAAGTCCAACCTATCATCCAATACTATCTAATCAACTAAACCATGGCACCAAGCACCCCATCCAATCTCTTCCTAAACACCTCCAGTGTTGGTGATTCCACCACCTCCACGGGCAGCCCATTCCAATGGGCAATCACTCTTTCTGTGAAGAACTTCTTCCTAACATCCAGCCTAAACCTCCCCTAGTGCAGCTTGAGACTGTGTCCTCTTGTTCTGGTGCTGGTTTCCTGGGAGAGGAGACCAGCCCCCACCTGTCCACAACCTCCCTTCAGGTAGTTGTAGAGAGCAATAAGGTCTCTTCTGAGCCTCCTCTTCTCCAGGGTAAGTAACCCCAGCTCCCTCAGCCTCCCTTCATAGGGCTTGTGTTCCAAACCCCTCCCCTTTCTTCCTGTGGCTTAGCCTGCAGTTACTAGTCCAACAAGTCTCTGTGTTGACGAAGATGGAAGTGCTGAATACACAAAGCACTACAAATATTTTATTCTCCTCTAGAGATTCATAACTCACATTCTTGACTGTGGAGCTTCAGAGTCATGTAAGGTTTCCAGGGGCTGCGGTCTAGAAGACAGGACTAGTGTTTCATTCTGGCTGGCTATTTTTAATGCTATTCTTATTGGATTTATATATTTTTAAAATTTTTTTTAAAAGATTTTAAGACCCTTTTTTACACTGCTGGCATTTTAGAAATGCTTAAGTCTCATCCAGAAATCTTACTTTTCCTCCTCCATGAATAAATCCAATGAATCCTGTAAGCGCTGCATGCAAAGAAACCATGCACTGTGTGATGTACTCTGCTGTAGGGGGACCACCTCAAGCGGCAGAGGTGCCCATCAGCTTTTCATCCACAACCCAGATATAAAGTGCCTCTGTGATACTGTGAAGTAAAAGCAAGAACACATGCATTAGTCAGCAGATTATGAGATGTGCCTTCTTTGCTACTGTGCTGAGAAGCCTGGTGAGAGAGTCGTTTCCTGCATACCCACCTTTGAGGGGATAAATGCTGCAGAGGTACCTGATGTTTAGTCCATGTGAAGACTGTTCTGTCTTGTGTGTACCATGGGAAATAGTCCAGACCATTGACTAGATACTATCCAGAGCCAACATACTATCAGGTATAGGTCATAGGCCAAAGAAAGAGCAAGAAGTCACATGGATTTCAGTGGTAAAGGGCTGATTTCCGTGACAAAGTGGATGCAGCATTCAAAAAATATTAAATTAATGGGAGGAAAAGGCAGCAACACACTCCTGCTTATACCTTTACACTTTACCTATTTGTAGATTCATTTTGTTATAGCTGCATAAAGAGGTGAAATATGTCACTATTTGGGTTTTGGCTTTGTTTTCAGTGAATTAAGCATTAGTTCAAATAATTCCCATACGAAATCTGCAGGCTCTTATTTGCAATTAGGAAAGCATTTAAAAGAGTTCTGTTTGTTTTCTGATACACATTATTTCATGAGGGCAGCTTTTTTCTTCCCTCCCCCCCTTTTTTTTCTTGCTTGCCTTTCTGCCTCCCTCCCCCCTCACCCTTTCCCCCCCCTCCCCCGGTAGTTGTGTTCTACTATTCAGACCACAGAATGAACCAGCTTTTCTTCCCAAGCAAATGGAAAGACTGATTTACAGCTGTTGATCGCCTCTCCTACTGCCAAAGTCAAACTAAACTCAAGGTGAAAAAAATAGCAGGAGGAACTGTTAGTTTAGGATAAACAGATTTTGTTTCTGGCTGAAAATACAGCTGGTGTTCTGGCCGGTAGCCACAGGGGCACTGCTGCTGGCAGGGAGTGAATGCAGCCATCTGAAGGCGAGCCTGCCACCTGCTGAGGCACCTACAGCTCCGGCGCTAGCAGCCGTTGCTCTGCGCGGTATGACCACCCCACTGCCGCTCTTCCTGGGAGAGCTCAAATTAAAGTGCACACGCTGGTAGGTGTGCTGGCATCTGTCACAGCTTGGTTTGAAGGCACAGTTTAAAAAAAAATATATATTTCAAAAAAGGAATCAGACCCAGGCTCAACTTTTCATTAAAGCTGAGTATCAGGTGTGAACCACTGCTCCCTAGCTTTTGCTTCACGGCATCTGATCTTGAACAAATCCAAGAGTAGAAAGTAGACTGACTCTCTGTTTTTAGCTGACCATACTCAACAATACGCCTGGGTGAAAAAAGGCAAGAGAAGATTTATGAGATCTATACAGTTTTAAAGAGATTGTGAAGGAGACTTGAAGTGAGGCTGTGCAAAGAGCGCTCCATGCTATCGGGGGGGCATTTTACTGTTTTGAGAGACGTTTTGCTTCTGTGCAGGGTTAGATCAGCTCAGCAAGAGATTTTTGTCCCTTCCCCCCTCCCCCCCCCCCCCCCAATATATGCCTCTGAAACATTACCAAATTTCAGAGAGTCTCATTTTCTTTAAGCGAGGTCTGCTTGGGAGCAAAAGAAGTGAAACTGTACAATTGTTAAAGCTTTTCACAAAATGTTTTAATAAGGATGTAACAGATTCCACATAAGCATTGTTTTTTTTAAACTAAAAGGAGCTGACTCACTGTCCATTGAAGTGAAGGAGGATTTTCTTTTATTTTTTCTTATTTTTTTTTTCCTTTCATTTCCATGGGCTTTGAATCAGGCAACTTTGAAGTCCTAAATTTATACATTCAATTCAACAGTACCTCATTTTTTTGGTGAAAGAAATATACAAAGTAGGACCTTGCTTTTTGCTGCTGAGAAAAGTTAAAGGGTATAATTTCATACATACACACACACACACACACACAAAACCCCCCTGTACTAAGTCCACCAGCGCAAATGCTAGATGCCTTAATTTTCAGCCTCACACTGTACTCAAGCACCATAGCTACCAGCACAGTGCTATGGGTATGCTGCTACTACAGATTTTTCCAAATCTCTTGCTTTAGGGTGCCAGTATTTATAATTAATACAACCACAGTACTGTGCTAGAGAAGTGATTTGTCACAGCCACTGGAACACCTGCCGCTGTGTGACGCTGCTTAACAGGGGTGGTAGAAAGCAAAAGAAAAAAAAATCCCAACCAAACTATAGCTGCTGATTTCAGCCTGGTCTGGACTGATTCTTACATTTGGGAAAGGAAGGAGCAGGGGTAGAAGGTTTTGTTTAATCAGCTGTCATGTACCAAACAAGAAAGCTTAATTCTATTTGTATGAAAACTGTTCTGTCATCAGAGGGGAAGAGAGACAATTCAAGAAAGAGAATTTTCACTGGGGGTGGGCGGGGAGGGGGGACAATGCAGATGAAGGAGTTAGAGAAAGTGACAATTGTTTTATCTGAAAAGGGAGCATTCTTTTTTTTTTTGAGCATCACCCATTTTAAATGCAACCTTGCAATTAGCCACCACAGACAGAAGTACACAGCATAAATTGCTTCAGAGAAACGCGTTCACAAACACGGTGACAAGAATCAAGTAAGGAAAAAACCAAACCCCGAATCAACCAAAAAGACCTCTGGCACACACGAGAAACAAGAATTCTTAGAAACAAAACATTAAGCTCTGGGTCAGTATATTACATTGTCAACCTATGAAACCCATTTTATTTTGTTGGTTTTTTTTTAGTGCAACAGAAGAAAATGGAGCTTGGGTAAGAGCTATTATCAAACAGCTACTTCTTTTTTTTTTTTTTCTTCTTTCTGCCTTTTTTTTTTCTTTGTCAAGTATTTATTTCAGAGCCTGATGAACATTTTGAAACAAATCCCTCTGGTTTTTTCCCCGTGTAAGCTAAAGTGACTTTGTGGCCACTCCGGTCATTCAGAACTGTCTCATCTCCCTTTCACAGCTGATGGAGCCTGCACTGCTTCACAGTCTAGTGCTCCCTTTAAACTTTACTGTTAGCACACTTTATTGTATGTATGGATACATTCAAATACTTCCCAGCTCAGTGCTCCCCGTGACTCTTGGCTCAGCGCTCTGCTCACTGTGAGTCACAGGACTGTTTATCTCCCATTATCAGCAACCTGCTGCGCAGCTCAGAAGCACGGCAATAATCAGATCATTTTTTTTCCCAAAGAACTTGTCTCCTCTGCTTCCCCTGAGCATAGCACAGACAGCGAGAGCCCAGCGCGGTGGAAACTGTCTGCAAAGCAAAAGACAGCTCCATGACCATGCCGCTTCTTTTCTTTGGGCCTTTTTACTCCCCTCTTTCTTTTTTATTCCTGGGAAGGGGTGGGGCAGAGAGAAGCTGCTTGTGCCTTGCTAGAGGAGAGCAAGGTATGTCCCGGTGAGGACTTTCCCCCAGCACTTCTGCTCTCTGAAAGGGAGGTGTATACTGACAAATAATGAGCAGGGGTGCTTTCAACTGGGGCAACTCTAAGCCTCAGTGCTGGGGTTTGACTGAGGCAGGCTTGACTCTGCAGCCCAGTGGGTCCCACCAGCCAAGGCAAGAGGGCAACCTATACAAAAGGTGAGGAGAGAGTTCCTGTGGGACCTGTACAGCTACTTGTCAGACACAGAGAGGGTAGGCAAAGCCTGGCTGTCAGACCCTAAACTGAGCCACAAGTGCACCAATTTGTCAAGTGGGTATCAAAGCATCAGTGAACACACCGGCTCTCAAGGGAAGCAGGGGGTGGACAGGGCGGGGCAGCAGATCGAGGATGTGGGGTTTTCTTCTCTCCTTCTTGTGCCAAACACCACTGTTGGTGAGCATAACCGAAGTCCCCTCCCTCCCAGCTTCCCCATGCCACAGCCCTGGTCTTGCTCACCCTCCTGCTGTGGTGCAGTAAGGGAGTGGGGAGGCAGGAATGCTTCCTCAAAGAGTGGTAATCCTGGACGTGCAAGTGCCATTCCTGTACATGCTCCCCGACTCCAAGTTGTCTGGGGCAAAGTCCTCCACACTGTATGCCCTGCTTTTGAGGGCAGTGGCATAGTAGTCAATGGGTTCCTCTGCAGCATTGTCCATCCAACTCAGGCAGAGCAGCCGCTGAAAGGACCGCTTGAAGTTGTCCGAGAGAAAGCCATAGAGGATGGGGTTGGCACAGCTGTTGGCATAGCCTAAGATGACAGAGAGCTGGCTGATGGTGGCATCATCCTGCTCTACAAAGACATTGACCAGCTGCACAATGTAGAAGGGCATCCAGCAGATGACAAAGACCATCACCACCATCATGACCATAAGGGTGATCTTGCGCTCTGAGCGTTTGCGTTGCTGCCAGCCAGCCTTCAGGGCCACCATGCGCATCTTGGCAATGATGAGGATGTAGCAGAGGCAGATGGCCACCACAGGCAGCAAGAAGCCCATCAGAAAGGTATAGACCACAAAGACCACCATCCACCTCTGAGTGGGTTCTGGCATGAGCATGTTGCAAGCCACTGTTCCATCACTGTTGGCTGCTGTGTTGGAGAAGATGATGATGGGCAGGATGATGAGGATGGAAAGCACCCAGACACCCAGATTGACCATCTTAGCCACGGTGGGCCGGCGGTACCTAGCCGCCTTGATGGGGTGCACCACAGCAATGTAGCGGTCCACACTGAGCACAGTCAGGCAGTAGATGCTGGTGAACATGTTGATGGCATCCACACTGAGCACCAGGCGGCAGAGCAGTGAGCCAAAGGCCAGTGGTGCAGCAGAGTGGAGGTGACCAGAAAGGGGACGCTTAGCATCAGCAGCTCATCTGCAATGGCCAAGTTGAGGATGTAGATGTTGGTGGCTGTCTTCATCTTGGCATAGCGCAGGATCACGTAGATGACCATGGAGTTGCCGCACAGCCCTACTAGGCATACCACGGAGTAGATGAATGAGATGAGGATGGCGCTGCCCTGAGCTTCACTCAGGGTGCTGTTTGGGGCACCGGAGGAGTTCCTGCCGCTCGAGTCCATGCCCCCCGCCTCCGCCGCCTCTTGCGAGGCGCTGCTGGCTCCGCCACCACCGCTGTCACCGCCGCGGCTGTCGCTGCCTGCACCTCCCGGAAGCCTGGTGCAGGTGCCATTGGGGAGCATCCTCTGCTCGGACCTCCCCGTCCCCGGCTCAGAGCGGCAGGCGCCTGCCGCTGCGTGGGTTCGGCATCCCGGCCGGACTGCCGGCGCGGCGGCTCCGCGGCGCAGGCATGGGGCGGCAGGCGGCTGCCGGAGCCTCTCGCTCCGAGCGCAGCAATTGCTGCTCCTCGGCTGGCGAATGATTAATAGGCAGCGGCGCGTCAGCAGCTACGAAAAGGAGGAGGGAAAGAGTAAGACCAAAAAAAAAAAAAAAGCTGGAGGAGACGCAAGTGGCTGTCCCTCCCAGCCCATCGCCCCTCCCGCTCGCCCGCCTCCTGCTCTTCGCAGCTCCGGCAGCTCCGGAGCTGCTGGCCTGCAGGCTGTCCCTGCTCCCACTGCCCTCTCCATCCCGCAATGCCCCTCGGACTCACACTGCTCTCTCTACTCAGGCACCGTTTCCCGTACTCCACGCTATCCCCTCAAGCCTAACTGGTCTAGCCCAGCCATCATCTTCTCCTCCCTCTCGATTCTGCAGTGATCACCCTCCATGGTGCCTGGGTCTGGGCCAGGGTCATCCCAGGCAAAGGGACCATCCTTTCTCTTTTAGAAAAAAAGCCTGGATTATGACTAGATGGGCAGAGTTACCTGGACAGGTGTGCCTCATGCACAGACTACATAGCATTCAACCCTAAGTGCACAGCGCTACCCGAAAATAACAATGCCCATTCCTCCTACCATCACTCAGATCCATGCCCCCTGCTTTGCCCTGTCACACCACCACCGTCAGACATCACACACTAGCAGCATCCAATACTTCACAGTCCTGTCCCTCTCCACATGCTCTGTCCTGAAACATCTTGCCTGTCCCATTATGACACTCCAGCACATGCTCTATGTCCCTCACACATTCATTAGTGGGGGCACCAGTTTGCACACCGCAGCTCACCATCACTATTTACACCACAGTGGTGCCAAGATCATCCTAGCTATCCTCCTATGCAGACACACTAACTGCCTAATCTTCCACCTTCATCCCTTCCATCCCTGCCTACTGCTTCCACTCACAGGATCACTTCAAGCTCAACCATCACATGCTGCATCAGCAGTGCAGCAACCCCCTTTCTTACAACTGTACTTAAACACATGCATATCCCTGCTAGAGTTGTATCCACATAGAGTAAGGCTATAAACCCTCCCTAGCACTATGCAGTGATACAAACCATTGACTCCATCTCATGCACTGCTTCTATATATCCCTAGCTATCACTACATAAATGATTTATCTTATGCTACACTTGTACACCCAGAAACTGCTTTTACACACTGACCCATACTGTACTATTTTGTGCACACACCCTGATCCTAAACAAGCAGTCATATACACCAGTAGCTACTCATATTGTCACCTCTAGACAGCCACTTCTGCTTTACATTTTTCATCTGCACCACCAGTTCAAACACACATGAACACCAGCAGAGACTCCTAATACTACATCTCTATACCTTGGCAAGCGTTTTCTTTAACATATATGACCTTCACATAAACTTCTCCTTCTGGGCAACATATCTCTTTTCTCTGTAGATGTTATTGTGTGCAGTCTGTCTTTACATACTTATACATAACTAGGTAACCAGTTTCCATATACCACCACCACTTCCTCATTCTTTATTACCCACATGTGGTTACTGACAAATACACACATCTTCATACTTGCTCACTGCATCAACACTCCCTCAGCACAGGCATACACCAAAAAATAGTCATCAATTGCTTATTTTATTTGCTGTAGCCACTTATATCTGTGAGTACACCAGACCTCAATGGACAACAAATTGCCTCTTCACATAAACTGTCATTTATGAGCACCACCTACTTTTGTCAAGAATGGCAGATCTACATCCACATCACAGAATCACAGAATTACTGGGCAGTCCATTCCAGGGCCTAATCTGTGAGGAACTGCTTCCTAATATCTAACCTAAACCTCTCTTGGCACAGCTTCATACCATGCCCTCTTGTCCTGTCACAAGTTGCTTGGGACAAGAGCCTGAGCCCATCTGACTACAACTTCCTTTTAGGTAGTTGTGGCGAGTGATAAGGTCCCTTCTAAGTCTCCTTTTCCCCAGGCTCAACAACCCCAGCTCCTTCAGCCTTTCCTTGTACAACTTTCCCTCCAGCCCCCTCACCAGTCTCATCATTCTCCTCTGGACCCCCTCCAGCACCTCAATATCCTTCCTGAAGTGAGGGGCCAAGAGCTGCATACAGTACTTGAGGTGAGGACTCACCAGTGCTGGGTACAGGGGCAGAATGACATCCCTAGTCCTGCTGGCTACACTATTCCTGACACAGGCCAAGATGCCATTGGCCTTCTGTGCCACCTGGGCACACTTCTGGCTCATGTTCAGATAAAGACCGCAGTGCATATGCTGCTATGTGCTTCCCACAGCACTGCTATGATCATCATCACACATACACCATAGTGCATATGCTGCTGTATGCTCCCCACAGCACTGCTACACTCAGCATCACACATATAGCACAGTGCATATGCTGCTATACGCTCCCTGCAGCACCACTACACTCGGCATCACACATGCATCCTTACAGCCCACTCATTTTACCATTACATACCCATCACCTCCTACAGTTCACACATCTTATTATCACCACCTGCCCACCATCACAGTTACACATATTATCACTGCCCACTGCTTTAATATGCAGATTATGTGCAGCATTGCCATCAATTAATTATAAGCCATCATCAGGAATTGATTCTCTTTAGCACCAGATATATATATCCTCATAACCTTTATCATGAAAGGCATCTTTCCCAATACATATATGTAACCTCTTTGACTGATTTTCCTCATGTCACTCATCCACCTCCACACATTTAATACACTTAATGATATATAAAAAATAACCCTATTCAGTTTTTAGTAATTGCACACAGATTCTGTCTCGATGATACTCTGACTTTTGAGGAATTTTTATACATCTATTGTAGTACAGAAATGTGTTTATTGAGCAGCTTTGGAAATGATCTTACCATTCTTAGGTCCTAGCACCATTTAAACACAGACAAGTCCATGGGGCCAGATGGTATAGACCCAAAGGCACTGAAAGAGGTGGTAGGAGTGCTCACCAAGCCACTTTCCACAATTTACCAGCAGTCCTGTCCACCTGGGGAGGTACTAGCTGAGTGGAGCTCGGTAAATGTGACACCTATCCACAAGAGAGACTGCAAGGAGGGTTCAGTGAACTACAGACCTGTCAGTCTAACCTTGATGCCGGGGAAAGTCGTGGGGCACATCATCCTGAGTGCCATTACTCAGCACATGCAGGGCAACCAGGTGATCAGGCCCAGGCAGCATGGGTTCATGAAGGGCGTGTACTTGATCTCCTTCTACAACAAGGTGATCCAGACACTGGATGAGGGAAAGGCTGTGGATTTTGTTTCCCTGGACTTTAGTAAAGCATTTGACACTGTGTCCCACAACATCCTCCTGGAGAAACTGGTTGCTCATGGCTTCAATGGCTTCACACCCAAGATGTTGAGTTGCTTGAGTATGTCCAGAGAAGGACAACAAAGCTGGTGAGGGGTATGGAACACAACCCCTATGAAGAGCGACTGAGTGAGCTGGGGTTGTTAAGCCTGGAGAAGAGGAGGCTCAGGGGAGACCTGATTGCTGTCTACAACTACCTGAAGGGAGGTTGTAGCCAGAAGGGGGTTGGTATCTTCTCCCAAGCAACCGGCAACAGAACAAGAGGACACAGTCTCAAGCTGTGCAAGGGGAAGTTTGGGCTTGATCTTAGGAAGAACTTCTTCACAGAAAGAGAGATTGCCCATTGGAATGGGCTGCCCAGGGAGGTGGTGATGTCAATGTCACTGGAGGTGTTAAAGAAAAGACTGGATGAGGCACTTAGTGCATTGATTTAGTTGATTAGATATGTTAGACTTGATGATCCTGGAGGTCTTTTCCAGCCTGGTTGATTCTGTGATTCTATGACACTTTGCTCTCCAAAAAAATGTCTGGATGGCTGGCCCCAAAGGTTTATAGTGAATGGAATTAAAAAGTGGTGTCCCCCAGGGCTCAGGTTTGGGGCCAGATCTCTCTAATATCTTTTATCAATGATCTGGATGAGTGGTTTGAGTACTCCCTCAGAAAGTTTGCATATGACACTAAGTTGGCAGGGAGTGTTAATCTACTTGAGGGTAGGAAGGCAGTGCAGAGGAACGTGGGGAGACTGGATCAGTGCACCAAAGCCAGTAGTATGAGATTCAACAAGGCCAAGTGCTGTGTCCTGCACTTGGGTTACAACATGAAGCACTAGAGGCTTGGGGCAGAGTGGCTGGGAAACTGCCAGCATAGAATGACCTGGAGGTGCTGCTTAACAGCCAGCTGAATATGAACCAGCAGTGTGCCCATGTGGCCAAGAAGACCAAGAGCATCCTGGCCTGTATCAGAAATAGCATGACAAATGAGATTGCATCTTGAGTACTGTGTTAGTTTTGGATCATTCACTGCAAGTAAGGCCACTTGATAGGTTGGACTCGATGATATCAAAGGTCTTTTCCAACCTGGTTAATTAAATTCCATTCCATTCCATTCCATTCCATTCTATTCTATTCTATTCTATTCTATTCTATTCTATTCCATTCCATTCCATTCCATTCCATTCCATTCCATTCCATTCCATTCCATTCCATTCCATTCCGACATTGAGGTCCTGGACTGCATCCCAAAAGGGCCATGAAGCTGATGAAGGGTCTTGAGAATAGGTCTTATGAGGAGTGGCCGAGAGAACTGGAGTTGCTTAGTCTGGAGAAAAGGAGACTGAGGGGAGTCTTCCTTGCTATTAACAAGTTTGAGGATGAGAGGAAATGGTCCCAAGTTGCCCCTGGAGAAGTTTAGATTGGATATTAAAAGAAAATTCTTTACTAAAAGGATTCTAAAACCCTGAAATAGGCTCCTCAGGGAGGCGGCTGAATTTCCATCCTTGGAGGTGTTTAGAAGGTGAAGAGATGTGCTGCTAAGGGACATGTTTTAACAATAGACTTGGTAGAGTTAGTCAATGGTTGGACTTGAAGATCTTAAAGGCCTTTTCCAAACAAAATGATTGTGTGATTCTATGCCCATTGCTGTATGTGAGTGTTTTAGTTCGCTGTGAGAGCACTTGGGGATGCCATACAACTTTTTCTCAGAAAACTCATCCTCACATTTGGGCTTTTAGATGTTGTATGTTCCAATGTGTAAACGCCAGAGCTTGCAGTACACAGTGAAAAAAAAATATTTAGGTACAACATGCAAACTCTTTGCTTGCAGTGTGCTGTGTAGCACCGTCGGAACGTCTGCAGCTATGCAAATTCAGCTGGAGAAAAATTTTCCCTAAAATTTATATTCTGGGAGAAAATGAATCAGCTTTCTGTCACTGATGTGAGCAGGAGAAGAAGTCAATAGCTGAAAACCCGTCAGCAAGCACATCTGGTTGATTGCAGCACTTTAGCCTCTTTGAAAACCTGTAGTTCAGATATAATCCAGTTTTGTTTACGTGAGCATTTGTTTTAAAGGGTATTTAATTATGAAGCATTGATTGAGGGGGTTCCTTCTTTCATATTGTTATAAATTGGCATTTAACAACGTGAATGCTTTTAGATTGCTCTTAATGAATATGGGAACAAAAAGAATTGGATTTGAAACTATTAATAGTAGTGCCATCACCACAAAATGTCAGTTCTTGCCTGCATTGCCCTCCACTGCCTTTGAATACATATTAGCACACAGTCACTTCTAGAGGTATTTTAGACATTTTATTTATGCTTTAGCCCATTTTAATGAATTACTTTGCAATGCTAGCATTTGGTCACGCCCTGCACACAATAGGTTCAGTAAATGCTCTTCTGTTGAAATAGATGTGGTCATAGCGTTCCTTCCTACTGCAATGACTCAGAATAAAGTACCTGTAACTCCTGACAAGGTACTAACCTCATTAGGCATCACACATGCTCCTGCTCAATGTGTGTGCCCAGAAAAAAAACAAAATGCCATCACAGGCATAATTCCAATGAGGTACCACATACAGTATGTCTTATTTAGAAGGCTTGATGGTTTCTGTACCTCCATTCATTGAAGTTTCTTTCAGGCACAGAAAATTACATTCACAGTAGAGAATGTTATCATCTTCCAAACAGGAATTGTTTGAATGCCTGCGTGATCACGCCAATTTTTCCAACACAGTTCATATGTACTAATTACTCAGAAATTCCTGCTACCAATCTTTACCAATACTTTCTTGTGGCTTGTGATTAAAAAACATTTATTTAGAACCTCAGTGACTTGATGAAGTAGCAATATTTGGTCCACAATAACACAATTTATTATCCCACTGATACAACAGCATTGCAAATACCAACTCTGGCTCATTTCAACCTCATGAGACAATCCAAATAAAAATATCCTTTAAAGCAGAAATTCTGACAACCCACTCTAATTTGGGAAAATGTTTAGGCATTGTGTTTTTGTTACAATTCATTCTTTTACCCAAGGACTTTGCCTGCAAAGAGTAGGCCAGAGGTCTTACTTTGTTTTTATAATCAACTTGTCTCAGGAGGGGGAAGGGCAGTTTGGTGTTCTGAACATATTCTGCAAGATGGCCTAAGACACATGCAGATACTTTTCAGTGCTGCATTATTGTATCAACACCTTTCAGGGTGGGAAAAAGAATTATCTCTCCAAAATTCTTACTTCTAGGTCATACTGGAAAATCAAGGACTAAAGCTTAGTTCGTGCCTTAGCGCATGAGTTAGGCTTAGGAGAGACACAAAGCTCATAGATCCAGGTACAGTGGGGATGCAAGGGACGGGGCCAAAGAGGAAGGAAGCTGTACAGTGAGCATTGAACACATTTGCTCCTCTGAGACAATGCACATGTTTAGGCTTATGCTTAAGGTCTCAAGAGACAGTGTCAAAAGCTCCAACTGAAAGGGGTTGAAAAAGAGCTTAAAATCTGTATAAGGTAGAGGAAGACTCTACAGATGGCATCCCCTAATAACATTCATCTCTGGGCCATAGGCTGGGATCTTTGGGTATGGTACAGTCTATGACTACTCTTACCTAACCCTTGGAGTATGGTTAAGATATGCAAAGCCAGGAGCTTGAAGGGAGATGAATATAAAGAGGGCCTGCCAAACAGTGGGCAGAGGACTTCACAACATTTTCTCCTGTGTCCATACTCTCCTCTTGGACATGGCTTTGGTGTCAGGGTAAGGTTGGAATTATGTGAGGCAAAACTCAGAGCTCCAGCTAGTGAAGCACTTCTCACTCTAATACTAGGAGCTCAATGCTTAATTTTGTTCCCACAATTGAATGCTAGCCCAATCAACTCCATCTGAAGTATTTGAGGCAAGAAAGCCAGTGGCAATTAGAAACAGCCTTCTGACAGACATTGAAGGCTGACTCTCAAAATCTCCCTCCTAAAAAACTGCCACAAACAACCCACAAGGCAAAAAATACATTTACTGTTAGTCAAGATGCATTTCATGTAGACTATTTCAAATGCAAGAAAACATATGAATAGCTTTCATCAGTATCTTTCAACTTTTCAGCTCAACGGTGATGTGGCAGCCTGTGGAACTGCTCTAATTCGTATACTCTGTGTACCTCCACCAAATTCAGAAGAGTTTCAGTAGGCTGAGTCATTGCAGTGGGGTCCCTCTGACTGATTCGGTGAAGTGTCTCCTATTCAAAGAGCAGACACCCTGTGCATCATTCAAAGTAAATATTTCATAAATCTTACTGAGAAATGAATGAGTGGATGCTGGTTTCCAGCCACTCATTTCTACAGACCAGCAAAATACTATGTAGTTTGGGCAACCAGTTGAATTGTAATCTGTCATAGCTTTGTTAAAAAAAACCCATCCAGCACCCATTTCAATTGCACATTTTTGGAAGTCATACATTTTTCATGACCTTTTGATTAAGATAGAACATTTGGGGGCCACTTAAACAACTCAGATGTAAATGCTATTCTTGCTTTGTGACTGATGTCACCGGATGTGATGTGAGATTTTAACTTTTGATTAGAATGTCAATGTATTTTCATGTAGCTATTGTGTCTTAGATGCCACAGGCCTGGATATCAGTTTACTTTCAGCAGAGTGCCTAAACACCGCATCAGTTCTAGTCATGGTTGAAAATGCAGTGCAAATAGACAGATGGAAGTAATTTAATATAATGCCATGTTAAAAAGCATTTTCTCCTAAAAGGAAAACTTTGTTATTTGAGCTTCACAATTAATTGAGAAATTAACATCTCTTCTATAAAAACAGATGTTTTAAACCATATTCATCAGAGCGAGTCAAGCTGTTGCTTACTGAACACGTAAAGGGTTCTTTATCTCTTGATCCAGATGCATTTATTTCAGACTTAGCTGCTGAAAATATTAAAATCAGATAGCTGACAAAAGCTGCATTACATTGCAATTCTTCAAACTTCATCACATTTTCTGCTGCAGTAGTTAATAACCGACACAGAGTATCATTGTTTACATCCATTGTCTTACAGAGACATTCCACAAACTGCTCTGTGCCACTAATTTTTGCAGGAGAGCTGAGGGCTGAACCCACGTGCTGACAGCACACTCGTCAGTTTCTCGAGAGCAAGGTCACTGCCCCAGCGAGCGAGGTAAGACATATGACCTCCTCTTCACCAACAGGGAAGGGCTGGTGGGTGATGTGGTGGTCGGAGGGTGTTTAGGCACCAGTGACCACGAGATAATTAAGTTTTCGGTATTCAGCCAAGCCAAGAGGGGCAGCAAGAAGACCTCCACTCTGGACTTCAGGAGGGCAGACTTCAGGCTACTCAAGGAACTAACTCAGAAGGTTCCCTGGGACACAGCCCTTAAAAATAAAGGGGTCCAGGAGAGCTGGAGCTGCTTCAAAGAAGAACTCTTGAAGGTTCAGGAACAGGCTGTGCCAGTGTCCCGGAAGATGAGCCGCCGGGGCAGACGGCCAGCCTGGTTGGTCAATGAACTCTTAATAGAACTAAGGGAAAAAAAGAGGGTGTACCATCTCTGGAAGAAAGGGGAGGCAACCTACGGAATGTTTAGGGATGTTGCTAGGACATGCAGGAAGAAAATTAGGGAGGCAAAAGCCCATTTAGAACTTAGACTGGCCTCTGCTGTGAAGGACAACAAAAAGTCCTTCTATAAATACATCAATAGCAAGAGGAAGGGCAAGGACAACCTCCACTCCTTGGTGACACGGAGGGGAAGGTTGTGACAAAGGATGAGGAAAGGCAGAGGTACTTAACACCTTCTTTGCTTCAATCTATCCTAGCATGGCAGAACATCTTCCAGACAGCTGGCCTGCAGAGCTGGCAGAAGGAGCCAGGGAGCTGCATGGTTTCCCGCTGCTCCAGGAGGCAGTTAGAGATCTTCTGAGCCGCTTGGACCCCCACAAGGCCATGGGACCAGATGGGATCCATCCTAGGGTGCTGAGAGAGCTGGCAGATGAGCTGGCCAAGCCGCTCTCCATCATTTTTCAACAGTCGTGGCTCACTGGAGAGGTCCCAGAAGACTGGAAGCTGCCAACGTGGTGCCCATCCACAAGAAGGGCCGGTTGGACGAGCCAGGGAATTATAGGCCTGTCAGCCTGACCTCAGTGCCAGGCAAGATTATGGAACAGGTCATCTTGAGTGCGATCATGCAGCACTTACAGGATGGCCAAGGGATCAGGCCTAGCCAGCATGGCTTTAGGAAGGGCAGGTCCTGCTTGACCAATCTGATCTCCTTCTATGATCAGGTGACCCGCCTGGTTGATGTGGGGAGGCCTGTGGATGTGGTCTACCTGGACCTCAGCAAGGCCTTTGACACCGTCCCCCACAGCAAACTCCTGGCCAAGCTGGCAGCCCATGGCTTGGATGGGAGCACACTGCGTTGGGTTAGGAACTGGCTGGAGGCCGAGCCCAGAGAGTGGTGGTGAATGGTGCCACATCCGGCTGGCGGCCAGTCACTAGTGGTGTGCCCCAGGGATCGGTGCTGGGCCCCATGCTCTTCAACATCTTTATTGATGATCTGGATGAGGGCATCGAGTCCATCATCAGTAAATTTGCGGACGACACCAAGCTGGGGACAGGAGTTGATCTGCTGGAGGGCAGAGAGGCTTTGCAGAGGGACCTCGACAGGCTGGACAGATGGGCAGAATCCAACGGCATGAGATTTAACACAGCCAAGTGCCAGGTTCTGCACATTGGCCACAACAACCCCATGCAGTGCTACAGGCTGGGGTCAGAGTGGTTGGAGAGCTGCCAGGCAGAGAGGGACCTGGGGGTGCTGGTTGATGGTAGGTTGAACATGAGCCAGCAGTGTGCCCAGGCAGCCAAGAAGGCCAATGGCATCCTAGCCTGCATCAGAAACAGTGTGGCCAGCAGGAGCAGGGAGGTCATTCTGCCCCTGTACACTGCACTGGTTAGGCCGCACCTTGAGTACTGTGTCCAGTTCTGGGCCCCTCAGTTTAGGAAAGATGTTGTCTTACTGGAGCGTGTCCAGAGAAGGGCAACAAAGTTGGTGAGGGGTTTGGAAGACAAGCCCTATGAGGAGAGGCTGAGGGAGCTGGGGTTGCTTAGCCTGGAGATGAGGAGACTGAGGGGTGACCTTATTGCTCTCTACAACTACCTGAAGGGAGGCTGTAGCCAGGCGGAGGTTGGTCTCTTCTCCCAGGCAGCCAGTACCAGAACAAGAGGACACAGTCTCAGGCTGCGCCAGGGCAGGTTTAGACTGGAAGTTAGGAAGTTCTATACTGAGAGAGTGATTGCCCACTGGAATCAGCTGCCTGTGGAAGTGGTGGAGTCACCTTCATTGGAGGTGTTCAAGAAGAGGCTTGATGGGGTGCTTGGTGCCAGGGTTTAGTTTTTTTAGTTGTTTAGGTGGGTTGTATTGTACTGTATTGTACTGTATTGTACTCTTTTGTACTGTATTGTACTGTATGGTACTGTATTGTATTTTAGGTGGGTTGGATTGGTTGATGGGTTGGACGTGATGATCTTGAAGGTCTCTTCCAACCTGTTGTATTGTATTGTATTGTATAGTGGCAGATTCTGATCTCGGACACACTTTCCCAAATCTCATTAATTCTATTGACTTGCAATTAATCAGATTTGTATTGATGTTAGAACATTAGAAGTTAGAACATAGTTAGAACATTAGTTTTCAATCTTTGCCTCCCATCAAAAAGTTACTTGGTGATGAGTGTTGGCGGCAGTAGCTGCATTTGAAGTGCTACTGAGTATGTTTCGTCTGTAAACATAGCCAGGTACACACTGTATTTAGTGTATTTTCATCATACCTGGTCAAAACCTGCCTGGATCACAGGATCAAAGAATGTTAAGTGTTGGAAGCGACCTCTGGAGATCTTTGAGTCCAACCCACCTGCCAGAGCAGGACCGTATAATCTAGGGCAGGTTGCACAGGAATGCATCCAGATGCGTCTCGAAAGTCTCTGGAGAAAGAGATTCCACAACCTCTCTGGGGAGCCTGTTAGTTGTACATAAAATCTTGTTACTGCTTGGTTAAATTGAATGTTTGAAAAGTTGTATGTGTTGGTTTAGCTGGAGTAATAACACCCAAGGAGTCATGCTCCTCTAACAGTACTACGTTGTTCTATACTGTAATGTGTATTGCAACCGAATAACCTGCTCTTTTAAAACAGTAAGTCAACTCTCACCGCTTGGAAGGGCATAAACCAAACAAATACTTATAGCAGGAAAACTGCATGCTTTTTATCTTACTTGGAAGTAGGACTATCTTCCAAGGGAGAATGTCTCAATCTAGTGAAAACTGCCATATTTCCATTGACTTTGCTGACTATAGATTGTTAACTGACCTTTGCCTCTGAGATTTCACAGAGGTACATATTCTATCTCAGAACAGAATACTTCTGACTCAGTTACTGGCCACTTTTACAGCATACCTGAATAGACAGGACCCCAGTATGTTTATTCAAAGGGAAAGAAGCAAGGGGTTTTGATCTGAAGCCTACAGACATCACCGGCGTCTGAAAGCATCCAGCGTTTGGATTACAACATTGGTGTCAGGACTGATTTCACCTGAAATTACGTCTCCTTGGCAAGACTTGGATAATTTTAGATGTATGTCTTGAGGAGAGTATTCAGTTACACTTGTTGGATACCATTTAGAAACCTAGCCAGCCTGAAAAACTTTATAAAACAACAAGATAGTTGCTGGTTTGCAATTTATACCTATCAGCCATCTTGTTCCCAGTCAAAAATTTCCTGTGCAGTTCTGAGTATGGAGATTTTTCTCACAGGGAAATAGTCTATTCTTCAGAGAAATGGTCCTGAAGCTTCCACAGGTATTTGAGATGAATTAATTTGTTATCTTTGCATTCAGCCCCTATAAAATTCCAGCATGTCAAGATGCTTGATAGCTATCCCTGCATTTCAACAAAAGAACTGAAAACAGTTTATTTAGGCCTGACAAAAAAATATCTCAACAGACATGACACACTGTGAAAAAAAAAGTGATTTTTGAAAAAATATCAGTCTCCTTTACTTTGTGTAGCTCTGCAGGACAAAATCCCTCAAATTACATATGGATAAATGGGGCAAAGCCCTGCTGAAACCAAGAGGGGCTTCACCCAAGGCCTCTGGAGTCAATTTTGCACAACTTATTTTATAGACTGATACTATGATAGAACACAGTTGCTTTTACCTATTATCATTTCACTGCAAGAGATAACAATGAAAGGATCACTTGTTAAAATTGTCATTGTCAAATGGAAATGACAGAAACTGCTTTTGATGGGACAAGGTTGCAACTTATTCACCAATTTGTATTACAATCCCTTTGTCAAGTGTGTGGTGTAACCATATTTTTAATTCTGTGAATAATTCTCTACAATTTCTAATACTCTGCTTGTTCTTACTTCTTTCCAAGTGTTGCTATAATTTTACTGATTCCCTGCCTTGTAATTTTTGGGGTCTTGGAATTGTTTTGTGTGGTGCAAGTGACTCACTGTAAACTCTCTTTCGAAGAGCTGCTCAATCTTTAAACAGCTGGATCCATATAAGTTACAAAAGAATCAGAATTTTTCATCATTCAAGCAGAAATGGAAGCTGTGTGCAAAGAACATGCAATGACATTGAAAAATTTGGGGCTTGGAAATTGTCTGTAAAAGGGAACTTTCCCAATAATCCTATGAATGTAGCTCCTTGAACTATTTCATGAATGATTTAAACATAGGAAGCTGTGATATTTATGACTTTCATTGTGTTGGATTGCATCATTAAGCACAAGCAATTGCAAATAATTGTCACAAAAGTTAGCTGAGGAAAGCTGTTAGGCCTTCTTGTCTTGTAGTGAAGAGGGACCTTGACAAGCTGGACAGATGGGCAGGGTCCAACAACATGAGATTGAACACATCCAAGTGCTGTGATCTACACATTGGCCACAACAACCCCATGCAGTGCTACAGCCTGGGGTCAGAGTAGCTGGGGAGTGGCCAGGCAGAAAGGGACCTGAGGGTACTGGTTGACAGTAGGCTGAACATGAGCCAGCAGTGTGTCCAGGCAGCCAAGAAGGCCAATGGCATCCTGGCCAGTATCAGGAACAGTGTGGCCAGCAGGTGCAGGGAGGTCATTCTGCCCCTGTACTCAGCACTGGTTAGGCCACACCTAGAGTCCTGTGTCCAGTTCCGGGCCCCTCAGGTTAGGAAGGATGTTGACTTGCTGGAATGTGTCCAGAGAAGGGTAACAAAGCTGGGGAGGGGTTTAGAGCACAAGCCCTATGAGGAGAGGCTGAGGGAGCTGGGGTTGTTTAGCCTGCAGAAGAGGAGGCTCAGGGGAGACCTTATTGCTCTCTACAACTACCTGAAGGGAGATTGTAGCCAGGTGGGGGCTGGTCTCCCAGGCAACCAGCACCAGAACAAGAGGACACAGTCTCAAGCTGCAGCAGGGCAGGTTCAGACTGGATGTTAGGAAGAAGTTCTTCATAGTGATTGGCCACTGGAATGGGCTGCCCAGGGAGGTGGTGGAGTTGCCATCACTGGGGGTGTTTAGGAGGAAACTTGATAGGGTGCTTGGTGCCATGGTTTAGTTGATTAGGTGGTGTTGGATGATAGGTTCGACATGATGATCTCAAGGGTCTCTTCCAACCTGGTCTATTCTATTCTATTCTATTCTATTCTATTCTATTCTATTCTATTCTATTCTATTCTATTCTATTCTACTCTATTCTATGGCAGATGCTGTTGTCTGGTGCTTTGTCCAGCCTAGTTTTGAAATGGCTGTTACTAGTCTTCGCCAGCCTCTTGACAGTAATTGTTACCTTTAAATATATGCTGGTTGGATACTGTTTGCCAGTGCTAAGTATTTTGGCAGGCCTAGATACATTCAGAGAATAAATAATGCACTATGTGTATGACTAAAATGAGGTGATCAGTTATGAAGGAGGTTGGCTGGGGACAAAAAGAGGAGCTGTTTGCAGACAGAAAACTTTAAATCACAGAGTCACAGAAAACATCTGGTTGGAAGAGACCTCAAAGATCATCCAGGCCAACCCTTGACCCAGCACTGAAGGGTCAACTCTAAACTGTGTCCCTAAGCGCCAGGTCCACAGGCTGTTTAAACACCTCCAGGGACAATGACTCCACAATTGCCCTGGGCGGACCATTCCAGTGTTTGATGACCCTCTCTGTAATCCTCTCCATGAAGAAATATTTCCTAATATCCACCCTGAACCTCCCTTGGCACAGCTTGAAACCATTTCCTCTAGTCCTGTCACTTGCCACCAAGGAGAAGAGGCTGACCCGCTCCTCATTCCAGCTTCCCTTCAGGTAGTTGTAGAGAGTGGTGAGGTCTTAGCCTCCTCCTCTCCAGACTGATCAACCCCAGATCCCTCAGTGCTCCTCACAGGCTGTGTGCTCCAGTCCCTTTGTGAGCCTCACTGCCCTTCTCTGGACATGCTCCAGCACCTCAATGTCCCTCTTGTAGTGAGGGGCCCAGAACTGAACACAGTACCCAAAGTGTTGCCTCAACAGTGCTGAGGACAGGGGGATGGTTCCTGCTGGCCACCATGTTTCTAACACAAGCCAGGATATGATTGTGGAAAGCAAAGTAAATTTATAGGATAACCATAGCTGTTGCATGATACCCAGATAAATTTCATTGCTTATTTCACCTAGCTTGTAGAAAGAGTTCTCAGTGTGTGACTTTTTATTTAAAGATCACATGAATAAATTATAGAGATCCTCCTGATGGATAAATTATCAGCCTTCTGAAACATATTTATGCAGCATATCATCATTTAATTCACAGTCCATCCTGTTAAAAATTGATGTCTCATCATAATGTGGCATGTAATTGCTTCTTTTTACTTGGGAGCAATGGGAAGCTATTTTTTATCATGGAAATTATAATATGCAATTAAAGGCAAATATGGCCACTAATGACTGAAGTAGCAGCACACATCACACAGTGACAGCACAGGTCCAGTTTCTGTTGCTTGAAGTTCAAGTTTACCTACATAAGATTGGCTGAAGGAAAGCATGCTTCCTCCCTGGAGGTGTTCAAGGCCAGGCTGGATGAGGCTTTGAGCAACCTGGTCTAGTGAAGGTGTCCCTGCCCATGGTGGGAGGGTTGGGACTAGGTGATCTTTAAGATCTCTTCCAATCCAAACCATTCTATGATTTTATAGTAATCCTAGAGTTATCTATGGTACTTTTATATCTCTGAAGGCAGTTCAGGATTTGGGGCACACTGCTCTGTACACCTAACAGTCACTGAAAATGTTTCAATTTGGGAGGCTTTGGGTGTGCTGTAAGGGACTCTATGCTTTGGGACTTCTTTTGTCACTGTGCTTGCAGCTTCTGTAAAATGCTTCCTGCTTTTCCATTTAAACTTTCCACCACTTCTGCAATTTGTGTGAGTGTCATTCTCTTGCCCCTCTCAGGGGGCAAGAGAGAATCTGCCTGGCCTCAAACCAGGACACCTCTCCCTCTTGACACCCAGCCCTCAGATATTTAACAATTAAGATATTTGATGTAGTCCCTGATCATGCAGTAAACTAGAAGGCAATCCCTTCCAGCCTCACACCATCAAAGATTTTTTTGTGGTTTTATCTTGCACCTTTTATTAGGTTGAAGGCCTTCTGGTCAATTTTCTAAATGGCCAGGAAAAGAAAAAAAAAACAAACAACAGAGGCCAGGTTGATGGGAGGCTGAACATGAGCCTGCAGTGTGCCCAGGCAGCCAAGAGGGCCAATGGCATCCTGGCCTGCATCAGGAACAGTGTGGCCAGCAGGAGCAGGGAGGTCATTCTGCCCCTGTACACTGCACTGGTTAGGCCACACCTTGAGTCCTGTGTCCAGTTCTGGGCCCCTCAGTTTAGGAAGGATGTTGACTTGCTGGAACGTGTCCAGAGAAGGGCAACAAAGTTGGTGAGGGGCTTGGAAAACAAGCCCTATGAGGAAAGGCTGAGGGAGCTGGGGTTGCTTAGCCTGGAGAAGAGGAGACTCAGGGGTGACCTTATTGCTCTCTACAACTACCTGAAGGGAGATTGTAGCCAGGCAGAGGTTGGTCTCTTCTCCCCAGGCAGCCAGTACCAGAACAAGAGGACACAGTCTCAGGCTGCGCCAGGGCAGGTTTAGACTGGATGTTAGGAAGAAGTTCTATACAGAGAGAGTGATTGCCCATTGGAACGGTCTGCCCGTGGAGGTGGTGGAGTCACCTTCATTGGAGGTGTTCAGGAAGAGACTTGATGGGGTGCTTGGTACCATGATCTAGTTGTTTAGGTGGGTTGGATTGGTTGATAGGTTGGACGCGATGATCTTGAAGGTGTCTTCCAACCTGGATTTATTGTATTGTATTGTATTGTATTGTATTGTATTGTATTGTATTGTATATTATCACAGTCACTGTGATTTTCAGCCAGGAAAGGCATTTTTTTGCAATACTCAAGTCTACCTGAAGGAGAAGATAACCAGGTGAAGGTCATGAAGCAGATGAGGATGGCAAATAGTTGTTTCATCTCTGTGTCACGATCAGTAATGTACCTCATGTCATTCCATCACCTCAGAATGAATGCCGAGTGGGATAATACATGAACAAAACACAGGAGCGAGTTTTTAAGTGCATGCATTTGGTTACAAGGTATTCAGACTTGAGCTCTTGAATTAACCAGAGTGCATGCAAAGAAAACAAATATCAAGAGTAACATCCATGTTTGCCTTCCTGTACTTCTACTAACTCACATTCTTTCTGTCCCCTTTCAGACCTTATTATCCTTTGGCAGTGGGAGAGAGCTTGCATCCTTCTATTCTGTTTCCCCCAAATTTGCTGAAAGCTTCAGAGCATCACTCCGCCAGTCTCTTCAAGAGACATGCTGAGAGGATTCCTTCTGCCTCTGCCCCTTGTCTCTCTCTCTCTCCCACTTTCCTCTCTGCCCTCTCTATCCTTGTTGGCTGAAGCCAGACCCACTTTAGTAGCCTTTTTTCTCTTTATCAGCACTTGCTAACACTTGCAAAGCCTGTTGTCTTGAGGCCTAGTATTCATTAGCAAGTGGTACAGACCATTAACTGTAGATACATAGAGTGAAAGACTCAGTGCTAAGGTCTGGATGTCACATTGCAGGTTGTTTTAAATTCTGGACTGGCACAAATCTAGTCCATGGATTTAGTGCCTGTTTGTGTTGGTACCTTATGTGTGCTCCTGGAGCACACATTCAGTTTCTTCACTTAGACACCATTCCATGAATCAAAGAAGACTGAAAAGTGATATTAGGAGATATATTTGAAAAAATGATCCAGCTTGAAACACTGCTTTAGACCTAACACCCTGAGAGCTTTGTTATGGTGTTTCATGCTCATCCCTCACCCTGATGAATGGGTTTTTCAAGGTGACTCTGTTTTTATGTATGCAGAATGCTAGTTTGAGCAGCAAGTTGTTAGCATCTATTTGAGGGATGGGGGACCCATTTTGGTTCCCTCAATCTTTCAAATAGTGTGTGCTGAGAAAAATTGTACCACCATTCAGATTTAGTTTCTTTCACTTGCCTGCTTTCCTGTTTTGCTATCACCCTGTGCATCTCTTCCCTAGTATTTTGCATCATTCCCTTTTCCAAGCAGCCTGTGAGGTTTGTACTGTTTGACCTAACGACTTATTGGTCAAAGTATATATTTAACGTGTTTCTTGTCCTGTGAAAACTGCTTGTCTATAGGATGTTATGTCCTTATTTCCACCAAATGTCTGTTACTGCTGCTCCTGAGATCAAACAGAAGAGCTGAGAAAAATAAGAATTCTGCAGTATGTCAGCAGCCTGATGAGTAGTCTACAAAATCTAATATTTCACTCTCTGAATGGAGAAGGGTAACTGTAACTGCAGTGACGGGGAGCTGAGCCCTGGGTGTTGTTTAGGCACTTAATTCCCACTGAGTAAGGTGCTTAACCTCTGGGCATGCCTGGTGTGTCAGTCTGCATTTTAGTATCTGGCAGTTCCTGCTCTTAGCTGCTATCTCATCCTACTACCAGCCTCTAATTTCTAGGGGAAACCAAAAGCCTGGACTGTGAGAGCGGAAATCTTTCTCCATGTGTTCTGCAGGCATGGCCAAGACTCAAATTTTTCCCTAGAGCTGAGATGCCAGCAGAGCTGCATAGATGAGAACTGGGAGACATCTCTGGTTTATAAAATGCAAACAGCAGTCATATCCAGCTCACACTTACTGTTTTGTTTTGTGGTTTTTCAGGATTCCCACAAGGACTCGCATGCTAGAGGAGGGGACTAAATCTAGATGTGGTTCTCTTACAAAACTTGGAGTGGCTAAAAGATGTTATTTGTCTTAAACTACTCAAGATGTGTGATATGCTGGTCCAACTTTGCGCTGGTAGCCAAGAAGGCCAATGGCATCCTGGCCTGCATCAGGAACAGTGTGGCCAGCAGGAGCAGGGAGGTCATTCTGCCCCTGTACACTGTGCTGGTTAGGCCGCACCTTGAGTCCTGTGTCCACTTCTGGGCCCCTCAGTTTAGGAAGGATGTTGACTTGCTGTGTCCAGAGAAGGGCAACAAAGCTGGGGAGGGGTTTGGAGCACAAGCCCTACGAGAAGAGGCTGAGGGAGCTGGGGTTGCTTAGCTTACAGAAGACGAGGCTCAGGGGAGACCTTATTGCTGTCTACTACTACCTGAAAGGAGGTTGTAGCCAGGTGGGATTGGTCTCTTCTCCCAGGCAACCAGCACCAGAACAAGAGGACACCATCTCAAGCTGTGCCAGGAAAGGTTCAGGCTGGATGTTAGGAAGAAATTCTTCACAGAGAGAGTGATTGGCCATTGGAATGTACTGGCCAGGGAGGTGGTAGAGTCTCTTTTGAGCTGAAGTATCTCAGGACATTGAGATAGTTGAATGTGCCCAGAGAAGGGCAATGAGGCTAGTGAGAGGTCTTGAGCATAAGCCCTATGAGGAGAGGCTGAGGGAGCTTAGCCTGGAGAAGAGGAGGCTCAGGGGAGACCTTATTGCTCTCTACAGCTTCCTGAAAGGTGGTTGCAGCCAGGTGGGGCTTGGTCTCTTCTCCCAGGCAACCAACACCAGAACAAGAGGACACAGTCTCAAGCTGGAAGAAGCCTAAACCTCAAGGGAGGTTTAGGTCTCCTCACCTCGAGCTGAGGAGAAAGTTCTTCACAGAAAGAGTAACTGGGCATTGGAATGTGCTGCCCAGGGAGGTGGTGGAGTCACCATCCCTGGAGGTGTTCAAAAAAAGGATTGGATGTGGCACTTGGAGCCCTGGCTTACTTGTCAGGAGGTGTTAGATATTAGGTTATAGGTTGGACTTGATGATCTTCAGGTCTTTTCCAACCTGGTTGATTCTGTGATTCTGTGAATGGTAAGCTCACAGTGGCAGGGCTTTAGGATTCATAGAAAGAGGGGTTGGTGAGATATGTGGAGTAGTAACAGGTAAGCATATGAAGAGATGTTCTTCAAATAGTTATGAATAAAGTAAAAGGGATTTTGCAGCTGTAGCCATTGACCTTATTTCTCCTTTCTGCTTTGCAGTTTAATGAAGTTGGTTATGATTTGCTGAACACTAGCAGTGAGTTCTTCATGATAATTTTTGTTCCATGCATATTTCTTCTATACTTGGTCCCTAATTTTAGAATTATTCTTATGATTTTATGGCCTGCATGAATTGCTTTTCTTTCTTGTAAGGAAAGGAGTAAGTAGGTCTCTTAAGTGTGGTTTGCCTTCATTTGTAGATACAAAACAATGCTAATATTTTCCTGCTCTCTGAAAGAATTACTCAAAACAATGGCACCTCTACTATGAGCTAGTTAGTCTATTTAAGATGAAAAGTCCAGAAATACTATAAACTAAAGTGCACTCAGAGTATTTAAAGACAGATAGATGAAATGGTGGTTTAATTTTCATTTTTAAAAACATTAATCTTTTTACTTGGCATTTTTAACTCCTACCCTGATGAGCTTACAGGTTTTTTCAGGTGTATACATGGATCCAGGAAGATTTACTGGTCCAAGAAATATACTTCGAAAGGCTTTCCCCACTCCTGATAATGCTGATAGTACATCAAAGGCTATCAGGGAGTGATAGGACTAGGGGGAATGGGATGAAGCTGGAGGTGGGGAGATTCAGGCTGGACATGAGGAGGAAGTTCTTCACCGTGAGGGTGGTGAAGGCCTGGAATGGGTTGTCCGGGGAGGTGGTTGAGGCCCTGTCCCTTGAGGTGTTTAAGCCCAGGCTGGATGAGGCTCTGGCCAGCCTGATCTAGGGTAGAGTGTCCCTGCCCATGGCAGTGGGGTTGGAACTAGATGATCCTTGTGGTCCCTTCCAACCCTAACTGAAACTATGAAACTATGAAAGTCTACCCTGTATTCCAAGAGATCAGGGGAAAACAGGTCTGTGAAACATGTAGCATAAGTTGGCGTGGAGGCTGCCACTTTGGTTCATCTCTAATCCTTCTGACGTATTCGGAAGTCTCTACACTGCAGGAAGCCTTTCAGCATTTACTGTTGCTTAGGCAAAGTGAAAAAGATTATAGTCCAAAAGATAAATCAGTAATCTAAATTGTCCCCATTTAGAGTCAGGATGCAAGCAAGGAACGTGCCCAAGTAGGTCTGAGAACAGCCATTTCCTCATTTCTTGAGACTGTTTCCTTGAAGGCAAGAGTAATGTGGATCCTCGCATCACCTAAAGTGATCAAACCTTCTACTGATACTTTAGTGAGCAGAAGCCTTGACTGTCTTTGCACTAACTACAGATATACTGCTGAAAAAGCTTGTTTGGAACAGAGAAACTTGAAGCTACAGATGACTGGTCCTGGCGTTTGTTTCAATGAAGTGTTTCTGTTAGACCAGCTGAGCGAGCTGTGCTTATTGTTTCACTGTGATAGCAGCCCAGAAGTCTCTCTTGTAATTCACCCATCATGTGAAAACACAGCTCCCACAGCACTGCAAGGGCAGGGAGCTTCATGACACTGAGCCATGAGCATACTCACACTGCCAGTTTTGTTTGCTAGTATGTGTGCTTTTTTGTGTTTTCTTGTCAGCCTCCAAATTTGACCCAGCTTTCCTTTTATTTGTTCCTTACTTGTCGACACTTTAGGAGGACTTTAACCTCAGGTTTTTTGTCAGCAGCCCTGTTAGTTTTACATTCTACATTAGGAATTCAGTTTTACACTCTAAATTCTTAGCTACTAAGATCTGACAGAGAGCCCTCTTAAATCACATATTTCTCTCACAGACTATTAATTTTACAGTAGCAATAATACTGGTGAACTTGATTTATTACAGCAGTAATGGCAAATTTCAGATTAGCTAGCAAGTCAACTCCTGTTAGCATGCCCTTATAACTGTTTCACCACATTCTTATTTATAAATAATAATTAGGGAAGAGAGCATGCTTCAACCTTGATAAAGAGTGACTGTATTCTAATATTGTGTTATTAACAAGAGGGCAGTTAGGATAGTTAAGCAGTGCATAATCATTCAAGTGACCTTTATAACTTACCAATGAAACAAGAAGTTAAAGCTATGTTTAAATTACCTGAAGAATAGAATGGAATGGAATGGAATGGAATGGAATGGAATGGAATGGAATGGAATGGAATGGGATAGGATAGGATAGGATAGGATAGGATAGGATAGGATAGGATAGGATAGGATAGAATAGCATAGCATAGCATAGCATAGCATAGAATAGAATAGAATAGAATAGAATAGAATAGAATAGAATAGAATAGAATAGAATAGACCAGGTTGGAAGAGACCTTCAAGATGATCAAGTCCAACCTATCACCCAACACTATCTAATCAACTAAACCATAGCAGCAAGGGCCCCATCCAGCCTCTTCTTAAAAACCTCCACTGATGGTGACCCAACGACCTCCCTGGGCAGCCCATTCCAACAGCTAACAAGTCTCCCCATGAAGAACTTTCTCCTCAACTCGAGTCTAAACTTCCCCTGGTACAGCTTGAGACTCTGTCCTCTTGTTCTGGTGCTGGTTGCCTGGGAGAAGAGACCAACCCCCTCCTTGCTACAACCACCTTTCAGGTAGTTGTAGAGAGCAATAAAGTCTCACCTGAGCCTCCTCTTCTGCAGGCTAAACAATCCCAGCTACCTTAGCCTCTCCTCATAGGGCTTGTGCTCAAGGCCTCTCACTGGCCTTGTTGCCCTTCTCTGGACACGTTCAAGAGTCCCTTCTATGATGAGCTCCCACAATAAGAGAGAGAGATGAAAAGGATGGGGCAGAAGTGACTGCGAGGAGTACCTACATTTCCTGCTCCCCTTTCACTTTCCGCTGCAACACCTGGCCTGGTTGAAAGTGAGCAGCCATCCATCACAGCTTATGTTGTTGATCGTCCCTTGGATATTTAATTAATGACTACATTAGCATCCAGTGAACCTGATAAAAATGATTTTTTCCTACACAGAAACATAATAAAAAAGAATTCTCAGCCCAACAATTTACAGTCCAGTAGAACAGAAAGCAGAGGAGAAAATAAAAAATCACAGCTTCCTCAAGAAGCTGGAGAAAGGAGAGAATGACAACTGGTTCAAAGATATGTTGATGTTTGTGCATGAACTATTGATTGGCTAAATATAGGTAGGAATATAAGACTCAGAGCCATAATTTCTCTAATTACTGTAAATTAACTGCAATTAAAGTCAGAAATATTACTGGCAATTTAAAAAGCTTCAGATGAGAAAAAAGGCTTTAAAGTATTGTGTTAATAAACTAATGGTCCTGTGCACTAGCTGTTGATTCGATGCCCTTCTGCAGGAAGGACTTTTGCATACAGCTCATTCAGATGAGCTTATAAGTGCAAGGTAGCAGAACAGTAAAAACTTGATGAGGCATTCCTTTGTCTCAGCTTTGCTAAGCAGAAAAAGGACTTTCAATAATGAGTCACAACAATGGCTCTGTGGCTAACACACTTGGAGGGAAAAGGGCTGTTCTGAGTGCTTGTTAAAGGAGATTAATTCAAGCTAAATGAAATGGATAAAAAAAGAAATTATTACAAATTTCCAAAGCAGTTACAATTGAAACTGACTAGCACCAGATGCCACTGGTTAAAGCGAGCACAGAATGAGTGGGTTCAGCTTCATGAGATACAGTGGGGACAGTTAATAAAAAACTCACTTATGCATGACTTTTAGACCTCTTCAAGGCTACACACCAACTGAGCAGGGTTTTGGTTGTCTAAATGTGATGACTTGACAAAGGAAAGGTTCAGATGCTGAAAATGAGTCTAGAAGCAGATAATATACCACCAAGGCCACTGTTATAAATTGAGTACTGTAGATGCCTGTAGGAACCAAAAATCTGAATGTGCTGTCGAGATCACTATTAAAATTCCACAGTCACGGAATCTTTTTCATGCAAATGTTATAGAAGTGCCTCGTGTCTTTGGCCCAGCCACAGCTCAGTGCCAAGGCTGGCAGGATCCACAGCTCAGGATTCCACAGCTCAGCCATTCCCTTAGACCTCCTGAGATCTCTGGGCAAGGATTCAGGCATTATCTCAACACGATGACAGAAATATCTAATGTATGCTGCTAAGAGTTCCTCAGAGAGACCAACCTCCTTTAAAACACAGCCATGTAGAGAAAACCCTTGCACAGAAGTGGAGATGCTCTATCTTGAGCCTAGACTAATATGAACTATCATCTTCCATGTGGACATCTGCTATTGCGGATAGTTTAATCTCAGGTTGTTCACTTCGTTTTAAAGATGCTTGGTAGGAAATGGTTAATCACGCTGTAATCTCAGTTTATTTCAGCTCAATCTATTGGACAAAAAAAAACCAATCTGGATATTTCTGACATAAAGCCTTGTTTGTTCTGTTTTTTAATGGTTTCACTTGTAAGGTGGGTAGAGATTCAACACAAATGCACTATCATTTGCAGAAATTAGCATTTCCTTATTAGTCTTTATAGAGGCTCTCAGCTTCTTTAATTGCTGCTGTTTATATTTTAGCACATCTTTGCAGTTGTATGCAACAACTCCCATGCTGAATAAAGACTTATGCACACAGAAAGTACTGAAAGCAACTGAACACAAAAATCTGAAAAACAAATGTACCCAACAGCTTCTTCTCGAGGTCAGGCTGGCTGTGGCTCTGAGCAACCTGATCTAGTGTGAGGTGTCCCTGTCCATGGCAGGGGGGTTGGAACTAACTGATCCTTGAGGTCCCTTCCAACCCTACAATTCTATGAGTCTTGATCTTAAAGTCTTTGTAGTTGGAACCATTTAAGCACATGTAATTATTTTAATATGCCCACTGTTTCACTGTGATTATAGCTGTGAACTTAACCATGTTGTGTCATTGCAGGACTGAGGGTGGAACCTAGAAATTACACAACTGTATCGGTATCATCATTGCTCACAAGGATGCTCAGAAGAAAGGTCTGGTATTTGCTAGGCATTCAAGGAATATTGGGTGCCCCATCCAGATAAAACTTGAGGTACAGTTATCCTTTTGTTGAGTCCAGCTGGTAACATTTTGATGAAGTAAAATTGCTGCTGTATGTATCAGATCAGGTCTCCAGCTAAAGCGCAGGAAAATGTTTTCTTTTCTATGTCTCATTCTTTTTCAAAGACAATTTAAAAACACTTCTTAGCATCACATCTAGCTGACTGCTTCATAAAAAGAGCTGATAATGCATTCATCAGTGACAACATGTGGCTCTGAGCAACCTGATCTAGTGTGAGGTGTGCCTGCCCCTGGCAGAGGGGTTGGAGCTAGATGATCCTTGAAGTCCCTTCCAACCCCAACAGTTCTATGATTCTATAACATGGGACATCCTTAATAGGAAAGTTATGAAAAAGAAATGTTGTACCTCCTTGTGTGAAAGAATTTTGCTGGCCATGTTCTGTAATGGGAAAATCTGAATTAGCATATTGCAATCTGAAAGGGAAAAGAGATGAACTCAGGAAAAGGGAAGAAGTAACAGGTGCATTGTGCCACTACTCCCTTCATCTTTCAGTCTAGAGCTGAAAAGTCTACAAATTTCATCATCTGCAGCCTTCACACAAGCAGGCAGAAAACAGATATGCTCAGTCAGACAAATCTTAAGGCTTTAGAGGTAAGGACCAGGCATCAGGTTACACTTGGGCTGAAATGGGTAGCCAATGTACAATTTAGAGATTAGTACAACATCTTTCATCTCTCTGTTCTGGCAGACCACTGCATTTTGAATCAGTTACAGTTTCCAGGCATCCTGCAAGCTTTGTCCTTGCAGCCATCACCACATCCTGTGACAAAGATGTCACTGTCAGTTCTGCTATGTAGCCTTGCATCTTAGGAAGAAAGCTGCAGCCTTTTTGCCTGCCCAAATGGTAAAAGGCATTTCTGACTACAGTTGCTATGGGAATACAGGAACAAAACCAGATCAAATCACCTTGACAATTAGACCACTAAAGAAACATTAAAAAGCAAGCAAGCAAGCAACCAAAAAAACCCAACCCCACACCAAACCCAAAAGCCTCCATTGAAATATCACTCACTGGTGTTAAATCTCACAACCATGATGAATTTAATATCTTAATAACAAACTGTTCCTCAGTTATCAAGAAGCAGCGTAAAGGGCACCAGCAGTATCTTAACTGCATTTGTGTGGAAAGTGCAAGTAACAGTAATAAGACTTCTATAAAAGGACAACAAAATGAATAGGCTGAAAAAGATCAGTTTTTTTCTGGGAAAGTGTTGTACAGATGTAGATTTTTTTCCCTGCTTTTGCTTCTGTCTAATTAGCTACCATAGCTCAATATTGCCCATATTAGACCTTGCAAATACTAGGAGCATAGGAGTGGCTGCACTGAAAGTATACAAGATCTAATCATAATCCTCAAGGGAAAATCCTCCTCTGGTAGTCCAGATGATCTTTATTAATCTACAGCTACCTGTTGCACATTATCCATTTAGGCAGAGTAGATGTGGTTGTCTAATGATTTGGTTACTAATCTCCCAGATTCAAGAAGATCCTGATTCCTCTGGAGACTTTTTATATTCATTTGTAGTCTTGGACCTAACCTGCTCTGCCATTAACCTGGGTTTAGTTTCTCAACATAACACAGTGAGATCCTGTCCTGATGTATAGAGGAATTCAGGATAGACCTCCATGTGCTTTGGACAACAGAGAGTGAAATGTGCAACTAAAGAAAAGGATTTCCAGACACCAGTGTTTTGAGGAAGAAATCTGAAGTCCTCATTCCCCTGCAGATGATGAGAGCCATGGATGCTAACATGAGTGAAGAACATCACAGGGAATCTAAAGCAGCTTCCTGGCCAACAGCATCCAAAATTACTGTAGCCATTTTGTTCTCTTAGATAAATACTCCAACTAAGCAAAGAAATTGTTTGGCTTTACCAAAACTGAGCACTTCCACAAATCATAGATTGATAGAACTGTTTTGTTTGGAAAAGACCTCTAAAATTAAGTCCAACTATCAACTTAACACCACCATGGCTATTAAACCAGGTCCCAAGGTGTCACATCCACATATTTCTTGAACACCTCCAGGGATGGTAACTCCACCTCCTGACCACTATTTCCATCAAGGAATTTCTCCTAATATCCAGTCTAAACCTCCCCTGGCACAATTTCAGGCCAATTCCTCATCCTATCACCTGATACTAGAGAGGGAGACTAACCCCCCACCCCACTACAACCTCCTTTCAGGTAGTTGTAGAGAGCGATGAGATTTCCCTGCAGCTTCTGTTCTCCAGTCTAAACACTCCCAGTTCTTTCAGCCGTTTCACATAAACCTTGTTCTCTATACCTTAACCAAGTTCTTCATAGAGAGAGTGATTGGCCATTGGAATGGGCTGCCCGGGAGGTGGTGGGAGTCACCATCACTGGAGGCATTTAGTAGGAGACTTGATTGGGTGCTTGGTGCCATGGGTTAGTGATTAGATGGTGTTGGATGATGGGTGCACACGATGATCTCAAAGTTCTCTTCCAACCTGGTGGTCTATTCTACTCCTATTCTATTCTATTCTATTCTATTCTATTCTATTCTATTCTATTCTATTCTTCTATTCTATCTATTCTATTCTATTCTATTCTATGCCATGCCATGCCATGCCATGCCATGCCATGCCATGCCATGCCATGCCATGCATCTATTCTTCACTAGTGCCCAATACAAGGGTGCAGTCTCTTCCCTACTCCCACTGGCCAGCTGTTCCTGATACAGGCCACATGTTGTTTGCCTTCTTGGCATCTGATCCCAGTGCTGGCTCACGTTCAGACAGCTGTCAATCAACATCTGCCAGGCCCTATGTGCTTATGGAAAAATTTTTTAAATGCCTTTGGTTCAAGTAAGCTATATTCCTGCTATGGTCAAGATTTTCTAGCATTATTCAAAGCAGCTGAGCAGCCTGGAGTCCTCCCACTTTCCCACTACCAGGAGTGAGCTTTCCCAGTGCTGTCAAACACACACGAATGTTACAACCCACACAGGCAAGGTGAAGTTTCTGCATTATGCTAGAAGACCTGAGCTCCTAGAGTCAATCAAACAGTTTTCAAACAGTTCTTTTGTCTCTCAAAGCAACAGCTCTGTCAGTATTTTGAGCAAAATGTGTGTTGAGTAGAAATCAGAGAGAAAACCTTGAGTTGTGTTTGTGGCGGAATTTGTCACAACCATAGCAGTACTGCACTTGAAGCCTTTAATATTAACCAAGCGAAAAGAACATTTTCTGCTGTTTGGGGGCACTCACGTTACATGGCTGAGATCTCTTAGCAGTTGAGAGGATTATCCTCTCTTCATCTGCCTCTGGTTTGCCAGGCACAGTATTATCACATGCAAGCTCCACATCAATATTGGGTGGATTGCCTTTCCCTTGAATTTTGGACATTCTTGGTGTGCTTGCAACAACTTTTCTCCTTTTCTGAGTATTTGTACAGATACATAGCATCTTATAGTTTCATGTTTCGTAGGGTGGAAGGGACCACAAGGATCATCCATCCAACCCCCCTGCCATGGGCAGACACTCTACCTAGATCAGGTGGACAGAGCCTCGTCCAGCTGGTCTTATGAAAGAATAAAGAGAGAGGTTTCTCCTTTCCAACTTGTCAGGGAGCAGCTTGTAGGAAGAGCGAGCCAGAGCTGAGTATGATCACAGCTCAGGGGCAGAGATGGCTGCTAGAAACTGGATCCATCCCAGCCCCATCCAGAGACTTCTGTCAGGAGCGGCAGGAAGCAGGGCTGGAGACAGGACTGGACACAGTCTGAACCATCCATGTGAGAGGCTCTTACAGCATAGCATGGATGGGACTGGGGGCTCAGGCCTGAGCTAAAGTGGGGCTCCAAGGCCCATGGGCAGATGGTAAGGTGGGGGGTAGGAGGAGGGAAGTCCCAGATGAGGCTGCTCAGCATCATTAAGGTCTAGTGGTGGTCTCAGTGCTCTGATGTTGACATTTTATTAAACCCCAAGGAGACCAAATTCCACACATTTATTTATGTTCCGAGTTTTGATTATTGCATCTCTCATACCACTGTCTTTCTTCTTCTGAGTTTCACGTGTCAGTTCTCCTCCAAATGGTCACGATGGAAGTTTTGCCTCTGGCATGTTCTGTTACTCATTAAAAATTTCCATGAGGCTTACTCCTTTTGAAGGTTCCCAAGTGCTGGGATGCCTCATTATAGCCACTGCATCACAGCTCTCAAATGCAGGGCAAAGTGAAAAAAAAAATACATGCAGCAGGAAAATAGATATTATGTGCAACATAATTGATTGCACAACTCAAAGTGAAGGCCCCACTAGGTACTACTGAAAATTCTGCATGTCATCAGGTGTAGTCCATCCATTCACAAATTGCACTTAATGTCCCTTTGTGTAATAGTTTTAAATAAACATGCATTTACTGGGAAATTTCAATACAATACAATACAATAATACAATACAATACAATACAATACACCAGGTTGGAAGAGACCTTCAAGATCATCACGTCCAACCCATCAACCAATCCACCCCACCTAAACAGCTAAACCATGGCACCAAGCACCCCATCAAGTCTCCAAATAAGTAGTAAGTGTACCTTGTTGTTTATAGTCTTTGAATGCAAAAATAGAAATGGAAACAAATCCAGCAGATTATATATTTGAGTATTTCCTTGTATACACAAAATATTATAAAAGCCTGAAACTCTTTAAAATACGTTCCTTTCCTTCTTGAATTGAAAGCCAAATTCTGCCTACAAGAGGCCACAAAAGCTGTGGTTTAAGAAAATAAGTGAAGAGTGAGTGAAAAATGATGATGTGTGGAAGAGGAAATATATCTGACCTAAGTTAAAATGCAAGAAAAAAAAACACAACAAAACATTTAAAAGCTTTGATCTTATTATTAATATTATTTCAGTGCACTTTTATCTAAACCTGCTGTAGTTCTTGTCCTCCTTGAGCTTACAAAACCCAAAACTTCGCTTTGATTTATCTCTCATTCAGGGAAATTCTAAGCCAGCTGGTAAACATTAGAGAGCTCAATATGTAGTAATGTGCCAACCCTTAAACTAGGGCACAGTCTTAAAATGCTGGCACAGTTTTCAGGAAGCTAGTGCTCCTCTTCAACAGTGTGAAAGTGATAAGGACAAGAGGGTAACACTCCCCCTGCAGCTGTGTGGTTTGGGAGCAGTAATATAGGTGTCACTGATGAAGATGTAACTTCTCATGAGTAGTCTTATCTGGAATTTCATTGTCAGACAGAGAAGGGAAAGAGGGGAAAGACTTCTGAACTTAATTATAGAAGTGTGTGGCAGTCACTTGGATACAGGGAGAGTTCTGAGTGTTTGCTGATTAGAACAAGGAAATTCTAACCTGTTGCAAATTCAACCTGTTTAGTCTTCAGGATAGGGTTAATGTTATTCCAATTTAAAAATTGGAGTTCTTGAGAACTCCATGACTAATATAAAAAAAGCAATATCTGCAAAAACAATGGAATTACATTTTTAACTTGAGATTTCATTCTTACTGAATTGACAGAACGTTAAGATTGGTTATAAAACCTCTTTGACTGAAATTAGTCTACCCTCAGAGCATTCATTTGCCCTGTGGGTTAATAGCTAAAGGCTACAAAAGGGAAGCAGTCCAGGAATTTAAACCTCATCCTGGAAAGTCTTGTACCTTTCTCTTTCCATTTTGGCAACTGAACCTTTGTTATTGTTGTTTTCTCTGTTCTTGCCATTAATGAAGAAATATATGCTCTGGTGAGACCCCACCTGGAGTACTGCGTCCAGTTCTGGAGCCCCTATTACAAGAGGGATATGGAGGTGCTGGAAGGTGTCCAGAGAAGGGCCACAAGGATGATCAGAGGGCTGGAACACCTCTCCTATGAGGACAGACTGAAAGAGTTGGGGCTGTTCAGTCTGGAGAAGAGAAGGCTCTGAGGTGACCTCATTGTGGCCTTCCAGTATCTGAAGGGGGCCTACAAGAAGGCTGGGGAGGGACTTCTCAGGCTATCAGGGAGTGATAGGACTAGGGGGAATGGAATGAAGCTGGAGGTGGGGAGATTCAGGCTAGATGTGAGGAGGAAGTTCTTCACCATGAGAGTGGTGAAGCCCTGGAATGGGTTGTCCAGGGAGGTTGTTGAGGCCCCATCCCTGGAGGTGTTTAAGGCCAGGCTGGATGAGGCTCTGGCCAGCCTGATCTAGTGTAGGGTGTCCCTGCCCATGGCAGGGGGGTTGGAACTAGATGATCCTTGTGGTCCCTTCCAACCCTGACTGATACTATGATACTAAAAGAGGATTTTCTTGAGATTCCATCAAACCTATGCCACTTCTGTTGTTCCATTTTGCTAATAGGTCATCTCCATTTCATTTCCAATATGATCCCTTGGAGTGATTTTGTGAGGCATGTACTAACACATAGCCAAATGGGGACATCCATTTATGAAAGCCTAAGCTAACCAATTAAGAGTTGTTCTTTCCTTTTTTTGCCTCTCAGGATAGCTATGAAATACTTTTGTAGATTTCATAGTGCCTAAAGCCAGTAAGGTCTTTCACTAGTGTTCTTTAGATAATTGGAGTAGTTTCTCTCTTCTTTGAAGTACTTACAAAGGTTTTCATCTCAGAAGAAAAGGAAGAATATTGTTTTAAAGTGTATCTTGAAATGACAGCTTGTCCTTCTGACCCTTTACTGACAGTTCTAGCACAACAGACACTAAAATGTAAGCTCCCATGGGGGTGGGGCACTGTCATCCTAGATTCATTTGGTTTCCAAATGTGCAAGTACGAAATAACACAGAGAGTTGTCAAGAGTTTCCCTGGTGTTTCTACTCTACTTGTCAGCAACTTCAAAAGGAGGTGTTTTTAACCTTCTTTTGACCAGATACAAAGCTGCTTATTTCAAGCACTGTGTTTTAACCAGTTTTTCTATTACTCTCAAACTTACAGTACTGTCTTGATGTATGTTTCTCTTATTATCAACAAATCCATTATTATAAATCAGGATTATGAAATATATTTAGAGGCTTTGCCAGCTTCAGCAGCTTCCCAGTGAGGTGAGGGCTGCAGCTGCAAAGAAAGCAAAAGATAATGGCAGTGGTGATTGGAAAGAGGTAGTCATAGAGGGACAGATTCTGTGCATCAGGATGCCTTGTTACAGTTCTGTTCACCAGCACCTCCTAGAGGTAACACGACCAGCAAATCAGAGGTTCTGGCCGCAGCGAGCTTATTCTCCCCTTCTCTGTTGCTCAAAGTTCTTTCATCAGTAGGATTGTTCTTGGTGAGAAACACCGTGGCACATTCCTCAAAAGCTGCTTTTTGGGCCTGTTCACATGAAGATGCAAGTCTTGCATTAACAGAGGAAAGACATTGGCTCAGTTTGTCTTTTGACTCAGTGAGTCTTGAGGAGCCTTTGATATGTTTGCAGGGATAATTGTCTTCTAAAAATGCTGTTATCTCCACAGTTGGAGCTTACTGAAATCACTCCCCAGCAGCCACCTATCAAAATAGTGAGATAAGAGATTGATAAAGTCTGCATTCAAAAATAAGGATGGTTTTTTCTAGACACTTGAGAGAGATGTGTGTTCAGGCTACTGCTGCTGTCTGAGCTACCCAGAACATCAGAGAACTGGAAGGACCCCATATGAGGTCATTTAAGTCTTTCACACTCCCCCCTTCCAGACAACACAAGGTGTACAGGATACACATAAAATGTGAAAAGTCCATACACATATGGACCTGATCTCACATAGTAAAGATTATCATGACTTCCTCTCTTTAGTGGATGAGCAAGGAGAAGGACATAGCATTTACACAACAAGTTACAATGTAAGCAAGTTACAGATCTAGTGTAGGGGGTCCCTGCCCATGGCAGGGGGGTTGGAACTAGATGATTCTTGTGGTCCCTTCCAACCCTGACTGATACTATGATACTATCTATGAATCAAATCCAGAAATCCTAACAAGTAACCCTTAGCAATGCTGCTATTTTGTGCATAGCCCAGTTAAAACCACAGCTGGGCCTAGTCAGAGTAAATTTCATTGGAACTGGACATTCAAGGCTCCCAGTATTCCAAGAAGACACAAATGGGAAATACAAGAATACCATTCCCATAAGGGCTGATTATCCTAAGAAAGAAGCCATTAGCTAATCCAAACTGTTAATGGTATTCAAGCAAGGTTTATATTTTTCACTTACATGACTTTAAAGTGGATAATCATTCTGCTCTTCTATGAAGAATGAGAATGAAATCTCATCAGTTTTTTTCCGGCTGGCTGATTTTTCTCTTTCTGTTACTGTGAAGAGTTCTCAAAACCAGCATTATCAAGTGAAACAAGAATGGGGAAACTTGTTATAAGCCACTTAATTATGCCAGACCATTTCTCTACCACCATTTTGATAATGTGGCTTTCAAGAACCCGCTGACATCAATAACGAAAGAGAAAGAACAAGAAAGTGCAACTCACTTAGAAGTACTTCCTTGGAGGACCACAAAATCTATAGGGAGCCAGAAAAGGGAGAAGAGCAGAATGTACATGTGTGGGCACACAGGGGTGCATGTATGCACACATGAGAGAATGCCTTGGTTTTCACCCAGTTTCTTCTTTGCCTCTTGGAAGCCATTAACATTGGTGGAAACCAGCCACCTAACACACTGTACCCACAATCACTGCAGGCAGTCTGGCCTTTCTTCCCCCCATGTAGGTATGCCATGCTTTAGGTTGATGATTTTCAAAGATCGTGGAAAGTTTACCAGTGAATCCACAGAGATTCCAATTTTGCTACAATGGCCAGGATGAAACATTACAAGTGTATTAATTCTGAATGCATTTGAAATTAATCTCATCTTCTAGCCAGCATTACGTTTTTATTATGCATTGATAGCAAATAGCAATAGTAAACAGAAGACCTTCAACACCTAGAACTTGTGCACAGCTGAATCAAAACTGTTTCTTTCTATGCAAAGTTTAGAAACTAAGCATTTCCTTAGTTTAGTGACACCATTTGTTTATTTACTCCATTTGGTATTAATAGTGGTGGTATCCACTTGGCAGCGTGATGTAATAGCTTTCAAAGAGTGACAGTGTTTATGAAGCCCTTTAGACCATAATATTGACATGTCAAATTTGTGTTTAAATGTAGACCATTCCATAGGAGAAGAGGAGACTCAGGGGTCACCTTATTGCTCTTTACAACTACCTGAAGGGATGTTGTAGCCAGGCAGAGGTTGGTCTCTTCTCCCAGGCAGCCAGTACCAGAACAGGAGGACACAGTCTCAGGCTGCGCCAGGGCAGGTTTAGACTGGATGTTAGGAAGAAGTTCTATACAGAGAGAGTGATTGCCCATTGGAATGGTCTGCCCGTGGAGGTGGTTGAGTCACCTTCATTGGAGGTGTTCAAGAAGAGGCTTGATGGGGTGCTTGGTGCCACGGTTTAGTTGTTTAGTTGGGTTGTATTGTATTGTATTGAATTGTATTGTATTTAGGTGGGTTGGGTTGGTTGATGGGTTGGACGTGATGATCTTGAAGGTCTCTTCCAACCTGGTTGTGTATTGTATTGTATTATTGTATAATGTTACAGGTAGACTGAAGCAGACAGATACTAATCTGTCTGTGGCCCAGATGTGTACCCATTCACTGCAACCTGGAAAAGGTGGAGCTAAATGGCAAGGAACAGAAGAAGGGTAAAAGGGTTAGTTAAGCATAGTCCAGTGAGCACTTTACTCACAGATGGGCAGGCAGGAATTGAAGCAGAAGATAATGGTCTTAAGCTCTGTAACTCCTTCCAGGTTACCCCTGCAGGTATTTCAAACAAATTCTAGACAATGATGCATGAATTGATGCAGCTATAACCATTAAGTAGAAGGAGTCCTCCCTGAAAGGTGATTATGACTGTTCCTACAAACAAATAACGTAATGGAAATAATTCAAAATGCAGCAGGAGAGTTCTGTTTTGGTGATCTTGCTTTTGCCTGTTGTTCCTCTGGTGCTTATAGCAGGACAAGACAATTAGCCTGACTGGGTTTGCCTGTAGGTGCTCTTTGCCTTTGTATCCAAGCAGAGTCCTGCTGTGCAGCCTTACTGTTGCATGTTCCTTTTAGCATCTGACTCTATTAGAGCCTAGCCTTCACTGCATCAAAAAGGCATTTAAGGATTTAAAACTGGGGGTGGAGGGGTTCTGAATGCTCCTTCCAATCTTTTCCTAATTTTCTTTGAAATTACTGTTAATAGCAATTTTTTGCCACCCTCAGTTCATATTGATTTATGAAACAATTCGCCTGGCATGGATTATTGCTCTTAAAATGTACAGATTGGCCACTTTTGATAAATCCAGCACACTATCATTCATTCTGAATTGTTGCACACAGCTTGCTTGCTTTATTTCTTGTAGGTGAAATAATGTTTCTGAAGCTCATACTGAACAAACTTGTCCCAACATACTCAACAGGAGCTGGAAATTGCTGTTGGCTCACTTTTAATTTAGATGGGCCACTTTTGTTGTTTTTTGGGGGGTTTGGGTTTCTTTGGGTTTTTTTGGTTGTGGTTTTTTTTTTGGTAATTACACTGCAGCCACTATAGGTAGAAAAAAATAGCTTGGCAATCTCTTTTATCTTGACAAAATAACTGAACACCTAGTTCTGTATTTTTTTTTCCACCTGCATGTGCTGAATTACGATGACCATGGATCTTGTCAGTTCTGGTAAGTGGAAAAATGAATGCAATTACTGTGTTTCAGTTTTTTGGAATGCACTTGACCTTGGTGTCTTGATGTTGTTTTGGGTTCTTAGCACTGGTGCTTTCTGTGGGGAAACTAATAACTTGAAATGAGTCAGTATATCATTCAGTTATTCTTGCACGCCTGCTACTAACACGAGTGGTATATTACTGTATTGCCTTCCCAAGTACTGCTTACTTGAGGAAGGAGCTGATTTGCTTCAGTTTGCTGGGAAGTCATCCTTCCATCCTGACTTGAATGTTACCACCAAATCAACTAAACCATGCAACCAAGAACCTTATCAAGTCTCCTCCTAAACACCTCCAGGGACAGTGACTCTACCACCTCCCTGGGCAGCCCATTCCAATGGAAAATTACTCTTTCTGTGAAGGACTTTCTCCTCACTTCAAGCCTTAACCTCCCCTGGCACAGCTTGAAACTGTGTCCTCTTGTTATGCCACTGGTTGCCTGGGAGAAGAGACCAACCCCCACCTGGATACTACCTCCTTTCAGATAGTTGTGAAGAGCAATAAGGTCTGCCCTGAGCCTCCTTTTCTCCAGGCTAAGCAACCCCAGATGGCCTCAGCCTCTCCTCTCCAAACCCCTTTTTAGACTGTGCACTTAAAAAAGGGTAAATATTCTTAAGAGATGGCATTTTAAAATTGCCTTCCTTCTCAGCTGGAACTATCACTCAACATGTCTTTGTGTTATCACTTTATAATTATAGACCATTATCTGATATATTTCAGGGCCTCTTTCAAAAGTGGGCTAATAAATGGAGTTTCTCAGTCTCAACGATGTTGCAATTTTCATCCAACACAAGGAAGTTTTCTTGTGACATTTGAAGTCCAGAAGTAAAGGCAAAAGGAAATCATTAGCATAAAGACACCCCATAAAATCCTGGCAAGCCAAGGAAAATGGAAAATAATGTGATTTCTAGGTAATTAAGTACAAAATAAAACTTTCCCAGATGATTTTGTGACTTGGACATGCTCAATCAGCATTGTTAATCCTGCTCTCTGTTTCATGATAGGAACCTTGCAGAAGAGTATCCCCAGCCCCCAAATCAGTGTTCCTCTGACTTGCCTTTTTTTTAAGTGCTTGAGTACCTGCAGCCAGCTGCCTTAAATTACATTTGACTCTGGCAATCCAAAGATTCACTTCTAACACAAAAAAATGTTCCCATTGGCTTTTGATGTCATATTTTGTTTCTTTAAAAGCAAGAGTGAGTAGCAGCATCCTTTGCTCTCAGTTCTGTGAAGTTACTTACAACTCAGATAACTTTCAGTTTTACTCCTCAGTCACTGTCAATTATTTTAAACCCCTTGACAACTGAGCCTGAGAGACATCCTTCAGAACATCTTGTGCAAAGAAAAAGAAATCAGTCATGAGAATCTTCAAATGCACACACATACAGAATGTCTGCAGTGTCATCCTATGGCCTTATTTTATATCAATGCTTCTTCTAGGTAATAGGTTGGACTTGATGATCTCTGACGTCTTTTCCAACCTTGTTGATTCTATTCTATTCTATTCTATTCTATTCTATTCTATTCTATTCTATTCTATTCTATTCTATTCTATTCTATTCTATTCTATTCTATTTAGTGTAGTTTAGTCTAGTCTAGTCTATCCTAGTCTATCCTAGTCTACTAGTCTATTCTATGCTATCCTATGCTATCCTATTCTGTCCTGTTCTATGCTATCCTATTCTATGCTATCCTATCCTATCCTATCCTAGTCTTCTATCCTATCTATCTATCCTATCCTATCCTATCCTATTCCTATCCTATCCTATCCTATCCTATCCTATCCTATCTATTCTATTCTATTCTATTCTATTCTATTCATTCTATCTATTCTATTCTATTTTTATTCTTCCTATCCTAGTCTATTCCTAGTCTATTCTAGCCTAACATCTATTAGTCTCCAGCATTCATCTCTAAAGATCAAAGCATACGCACATCTTACTGAATTGCAAGACAAAATGAGTCAGCCAAAGTCAGTCACAACCTCTTCAGAACAATTACCTTCATGATAAAACCCAGAGAGATCACAACATAAAATTTGTAAATAACATTTGCTCATAACATTTCTGGAGTAAAAATAGGTAAATGGTGCAAGAGGGCTTTGTTTCTTTCACTTTCTCTCCTGCTTCTGAAGAAAACAGAGGCCTAAATTAGCAGGCTGAGAGAGAGAAAAGAAGTTTCATTCCATCCTACACAAGCAGCTTTCTACTTTTGGTACTGAACATTGGCTTGCAGCTGTGTGTCAATCACAAGGTGCAACATGTCTTTCTGAAATTCTTAATAGAGGATGTCCTACAAAAGAATACACTCTGATCACAACACGCATCACAAAATAACACCACTGAAGTCATCCACTGGTTTAAAAACGTGAAGGAGCAATTATGATACACGTGACTGGTTACTCTCAAGCCACATGCTGAAAAGCTCAACAGTCACCAAGGACTTGCCCATTAATTCAGGAGCTGACATGTTGTCTAATCATCTGTTTTGGGACAACTCCAATTATAAAGGCTTATCAGAAGAGAATGCCAAAATCCCTGATTTGATGACTTGCTTAATGCTTAGGCAATCCATCACCTCTTGTGTTTAAGGGCACTTCTGCACAGCAGGTAAAGAGAGCTATGCTGTGTCCACCTATACTAATCCCAAACCCACATCCAAATGGGAGTGTGAGGCAACAAATTATGAGAGAGTGTGGGGCCAGAATCAATAGATAATTTCCTGAATGAACAGAATATTTGGTGAACACATGGTCAAAAGCTCTTTGACAACAGCTCTGCTAATGGAGTTAGAAGCACCCTGATATCCCCTCTCTAGAAGATAAATTTGTCTTCTGTGGCAGTTTTAGGCTGATGCCTAGGAAATTTTCCACAGGTCTTGAGTAGAAAGTGGTAGAATGTGAATAAATTACCATTGGATGTAAAGGAAAAATAATAAGGTCTAAAAAATCCCATTAGTCTGATAACTAACATAAAGTTAGTTGTATGAAGTTAGTTGTATAAACTACTTTTCTTCTTGGCTCTTTGTTCTAGCTGATACTAGTTGGGGGCTTTTGCTTGGCTGTTGCTGACCTGGAGCCCCTATTACAAAAGGGATCTGGAGGTGCTGGAACGTGTCCAGAGAAGGGCTACAAGGATGATCAGAGGGCTGGAGCAGCTCTCCTATGAGGACAGACTGAAGGAGTTGGGGCTGTTCAGTCTGGAGAAGAGAAGGCTCCGAGGTGACCTCATTGTGGCCTTATAGTATCTGAAGGGGGCCTACAAGAAGGCTGGGGAGGGACTTTTCAGGCTATCAGGGAGTGATAGGACTAGGGGGAATGGAATGAAGCTGGAGGTGGGGAGATTCAGGCTGGATGTGAGGAGGAAGTTCTTCCCCATGAGAGTGGTGAAGCCCTGGAATGGGTTGTCCAGGGAGGTGGTTGAGGCCCCGTCCCTGGAGGTGTTTAAGACCAGGCTGGAGGAGGCTCTGGCCAGCCTGACCTAGTGTGGGGTGTCCCTGCCCATGGCAGGGGGTTTGGAACTAGATGATCCTTGTGGTCCTGACTGAAACTATGACTGAAACTATGTGGTCCTGACTGAACTATGAAACTAAACTATGAGACCTTGGCTGTGTTCTTGTTGTGGCTGAGTAACTAATAAGCTACTCTCTGCTCTTCTCTTATCTCTTTTTCCCTTTTCCCTTTCCCTTGTAAGGCCGGAAGCGGGTGGAGAGAGGGAAGCTATTGGTAGCCCTCTGATTTCATCCAGGGGGGTCCCTGTGTTGTTTATAAATTGTAAATATATGTAAATATTGTATATTTTTTGCATAGTCATTGCAGACTGAACTGGTCTGACAATCTTATTTTGGGGGGTAATTCTGTCATGTTAGATGGAGGGGGGCGGGGTAATTTCAACCCACCACATCTTCACAGGTCTACCAGCAGAAGTCACTGTGTGAGGCTTCCCTATTTGCTTCAAGGGAAAGTAAGAATATGATCGTGAACAGTCAGTGAAGATGATCTGTATTAATCTGGCTGAATTCTCAAAGGAGATGTATATGTAATTGGTTCCCCTACAGGCAGATCTACAGGGACAGGACAGTACAACATGCCAGCAATAATAAGTAACCGTTAGAGGTAAACTCTTCAATTAACGTAGTTGTTTATGCGGCCGGAAAGAGTGCTAAAGGAGCTAAAACTGGTGTGAGGAGATAAGCTTATTGATCTCTTCAGTATTTCCTATTAGTTGTTACCCCTTCAGGATGCTGGCTTTTGCTGATCCCCTTTTTCAGATAGCTTGAAGCACTTTATAGAGAGCCTCATTGCCCACAAGGCTTTAGATTTGTCTTGGGCAGCCAGGCATGTAAAATGTGATGTATAACACTGCTAAGATCTTGTGTGACTCTTAACTATAAATTATTCAGCAAATAGGCTCTGTGAGTATAATTTTTAATGGCTTCAGGAATCTGAAACTCAGTAGTGTATTATGATTAATTTGTCAGAATTCACTTCTGAAGGGTAGTTTTGCTCATACAGCAGGACAAAAAGAGCTGTCAAAAGATGGAAATTGGGGGGGGGAAATATATATATAAAGAATAAAGGCATTTTATCCCAGTGCCTTGTGAAAAGCTGTGCATGTCACAGTGAAGTGTTGCAAATACTGGCCTTTCAGAAAGTGCAGTGCAGAACTTGTTGCCTGTGGAAGAAAAATTCCACTTCTCTGCAGACCACAATCATCAGTGCCCCCTTCATGTACAGACACTTTAATCAGCCATTTGAAAACGAGCCGAGTTGAGCTGATTCTTAACAACATAGTTGAGAGTGGCATGGTATAGATTCTTCCTGGAAACTTCAGTACTTCTACAAGCATCCCTTTGGATGTTATGATTATGAAATTCCATCAGGATGGAAGTCAGTGGGGGAGATGCCACTGATTTTACTGGAGTGAGAATTTCACCGTGCAGTTTTGGCAGCTCGAAAGAAAGCGCTTCTCCATTCCAAAGCATCTCCTTCATTTGTGTATGTGTCTATTAGTGAGCCTGAAATTCATTCTGCTAGCAGACTTCTGAGGAAGCAGCAGGAGCCAATCTGCATGGTGAAATTTTGAACAAAACCACACTTCATGGCTTTGAATAATGTTTACGAAATGCAGTTTCCCACATACAAAACGATCTTATCTGGAAAACTGTTCTTTGTGCAGCAAGCTGAATGATTAAACATGCAACTGTCAGTTTTGAGCTCAGATGACTATTTGCACCTGTAAATAGGGCATTTCAATTCTTAGATTTAGAACAGATATATTCCAACCTTTTTGCCCCAGAGCCTGATCTCACTTGTGCTGATGCAAATCTCTTCAAGTGCATCTGTTGCATTAGTGTGGCAGTTGTGTTCTCCTCAGATGTGCTTTGGGAAGGGCAATGTACAGTATAAAGCTATAATATTTACATGCTGATGCCATTTTATGTGGTTGGCTTGTGGACTGCCATGACACATCAGTTTTGTTCCATTTTATATGGTGCTACTCTTTGAATTTCAAGCACTTGATTAAATGCAATCAGGGAGACCTTGGGTGTGAGTTTTGGAAACTACAGCATGTTAGCAATGATGCAGCTTTTTTTTACAGGTTTTCTAAAGATCAAGGCAATTAAGGGGTTTCTTGAAGAAGAACATTAGACAGAAATGTTGCTATAGAGTCTACCTGCAATTAACACTTTCTTTGATTCTTAATCGTGCCTTCACCTGTGTTTAAAAGCTTGGATATTTTTCCACCCCCATCTGAATACACAAAAATCTGAGTTCCAGCCACCCTCTAAGAGACACACCTAGATCAGCTGCATGGGTAGACAAAAGATTTCAGTCTTCAGCTACATCAGATAACATTAATATCAGAGAGAAGGGAAAAAAAAACCAAAAACAAGAGGAGGTGGTGCAATCTAAGAACATATTCAGGGGCACAGGAGGCTTGTGCAAGGCTGTACTGCGCCTGCACTAACCTTGTCTTGCTATTTTTATTAACTTTGCCAGCTAGAACAAAGGTCTGGTGCACAGCTCTCCTGCACTGGCACAAAAATAAAAAGCCACTTAAAAAACTCACTGCACCTATGACCAGTCTGGAGAGTTCAGCACGGCTGAAGCTGCCGAAGTGGCTCCAAGCTGAGCAGATCATGCATTGTGGCCTGGCTTTCACTCACTCCTGCATCTGTTTATTGTGTGTTATTGCTAAGGTCATTCCTACACTGAGAGGCACAAGAGGTCCTGTATAGATAGGTCTCAGCTGTATTTTCCTCTCTGGGCTATGGAGAATGATGAGCTGTCAAGAATGTTTCTCTTACAACTTTAGTGCAGAGCTGCATACATGTGGTTAAGGCCAGCATGAATGGAAAATCAGGCTGTTCTTAGAAGTACTGATTTAAAGAGAACTATTTCATGTGCAGTTTTCCAGTATTACTATTTGCAAATGTGTCCTTGAATTTTTGCTCTTTGTTTAACCTATTGACTGCGAAGCTTCAGCTCCAAGCAGGTCTAAAGTGTGATACTGAACTTCACTCTTATGTACTTTGATAATTTCTCTTCTGTGAAAGAGAGAAGTGGGTGAAAAAGACAAAATGCAATGAAGTAATAACTATGTCTACTGAAATGTAGATAGAATATTTATACTTCCCCCCCTCAATTTTCAGTACTTACTGCTGCTGCTTCTTTTTTTTTAATTCATACAACATCACAGAATCAGAGATTGTTAGGTCGGAAGGGACCTCTAAGAACATCCAGTATCAACCCCCCTGCCATGGGCAGGGACACCTCACACTAGATCAGGTTGCCCAGAGCCACATCCAGCCTGGCCTTAAAAACCTCCAGGGATGAGGCTTCCACCACTTCCCTGGGCACCTGTTTCAGTGCCTCACCACCCTCATGGTGAAGAACTGATTCCTAACATCCACTCTGAATCTACCCACTTCTCATTTTGCTTCATTCCCCTAGTTCTATCACTACCCAACACCTTAAAAAAGTCCCTCCCCAGCTTTCTTGTAGGCCTTAAGATACTGGAAGGTGTCCAGAAGGGCCACGAGGATGAGCAGAGGGCTGGAGCATCTCTCCTATGAGGACAGACTGAAGGAGTTGGAGCTGTTCAGTCTGGAGAAGAGAAGGCTCTAATTGTGACCTAATTGTGGCCTTCCAGTTATCTGAAGGGGGTCTACAAGAAGGCTGGGAGGAACTTCTCAGGCTATCAGGTAGTGATAGGACTAGGGGGAATGGAATGAAGCTGGAGGTGGGGAGATTCAGGCTGGATGTGAGGAGGAAGTTCTTCACTGTGAGAGTGGTGAAGCCCTGGAATGGATTGTCCAGGGAGGTGGTTGAGGCCCCATCCCAGGAGGTGTTTAAGACCAGGCTGGATGAGGCTCTGTCCAGCCTGATCTAGTGTAGAGTGTCCCTGCCCATGGCAGGGGGGTTGGAACTAGATGATCCTTGTGGTCCCTTCCAACCCTGACTGATACTACGATACTATGAATAAGGTCTCTTTGGAGCCTTCTCTTCTCCAGACTGAGTAACTCCAACTCTCTCGGTCTGTCTCCAGAATCAGTCAAATTGGATGGAGATTGGCGGGGGGGGGAGGGGGGTGGGGGTGATGGGATTGAAGCCAATTATCCTGACACTCATATTGCAAATCTCTTCTAAATAGTTTTGTTGCTTTTTTTTTTTTCAACTCTCTGACATACCTACTTAAAATGCTAAATTGGCATCTGACCACCTGGCAGCAACTCTTGCTCCAAGTTGCTGTTTACAGTTCATATGGGGGCAATGTTTCTATTGGCATGCTGTCATGACTTTCAGACACAAAGGGGTTTTGCCTGCTTCTCCGTATCACGACTGAGTCAGGGGAGAGGGGAATACACATTAGTACTGGTGTTGGGTAAGAAGTGGTGGACAAAAAAATACCTTTGCAATGTGTTTTGCCACACAAAAAGAAAAGAATTGAAGAAACTCACTCTTTATGAACATCATAATGAACTGGAGATGGAAAAAAGTAAAAACCTTCACAGAAAAGAAAACAACAACAAACTTCTTTTTTGATCAAGCAGCAAGCAAACTCCAGAATCTCTTTTATCTTTCAGCTCAGTTCTTCTGATTTTATGAGATGACAAACTGTAAGTTCACCTCCATTATTTAGATATCATCAGATCTGTCCAAGACTGTATCATCAAGTTTGTTTTGCTTGTTTTTCCCTAGGCTTTGGCTCTGGATCTGTCTTGTCCATGGCATGCAGGTTTTCTTTTCTTTGTTTTAGGAACTGATGTCTGTCACCTGGAGCGAACAACCAGACGTAAAATGCCATGGGAATTTGTCACTTTGGCACCACTCCTTTCCAAACACAAGCAGCCTGGTCTTGCTGAGTGAAGGCACGAGTAAACTCCTCTCTCAATGATTTCAGCTTGTAAAGGCAGCATCTGCTGAAATTACAAAAACGCATGTACATTGCCCATTGTTTTCCACAGCCAAGGCCAGCCTGTGCCTCTGCAGCGTGTTGACTATCCAGAAGTCTGGCCCAAATAATTTCTGCCTCACCACAGCTATGTGTTTAATGGGATTTATAGAGTTTTTCACTAAACTCTTTATATCACCCCCTTTTCTACCACTTGTTCAAGTCATTGGATTGCATCTGACAAAGGAGATTTCCTCCCACAGATGCAGTATTTGGCATCATCGAGCCTTGATCTGGTTCTTGCTGCTCCATGGCAAATACTCATATCAGATCTTTACAACCCTGTTATGTATCTTGGTAACCGCTCCTACCAGAGCCATCAGTGATATTCACTGTTCCCACAGCAACACGCAGTCTTAGCCTGACCTAGAGGCCATGTTTATTACCAGACAGAGCTTATTTGTGGGAATGTATCAAGTTTATCATTGTAGAAAGCCATCCTTTCTAAAACAAGATCAGCAACTAAGTTACAGAAAGTTAAAAGATAATTATATCTGGGTTTAGTGGCTGCCCCAAAAATTTAAATCCACTTTCATCTCTTTATTAGCACTTCTCTCCCTGGCATCCATCAGCCATGAGACTGAAGGTGAGACTAAGGAAGTGTTCCCCCTAGCATCAAAATCCCTCTGGTTATGGTTGGAAGTGAAGGAGTAGTTAAAGGATGCAAAATAACTGCAGAGACTTCCCATTTCACTCTCCTTTGTCTAAGAACATCAACTAGAATGGAAGCATTTTTTAATTTGAAGAGTGACATTTATAAATGCAGAGTCTGTCACTTTTAATTTGCTTCTTTTTATCTGAAAGCCAACTTTATTCAGCACAAACACTGGAAGGAGGTTTTCCATTTCCAAGGGAATGAATTCTCATTGTCCTGTGCTTGTTACCACCCTTCCTAAGACAAACCACTCTTTATTTTTCCCCCACTCAGCTTTGCACACCATCAAGCTCAGGACATGGCAACTGCATGTGCTAGTATCCCAACAACAACAACAAATCTGCTTATTCAGGAATGTATGGAATTAAAAATAGTATGTAAGCGTACTAAGTACACTTGTACTAATGATACTTGAAATGAGACTGTGACAGGCAGGACAGATGGACAGAGTCCAAGGGCATGAGTTTTAACACATCTAAGTGCCAGTTTCTACACACTGGCCACAACAACCCCATGCAGCAGTGGGATCAGAGTGGCTGGAGAGCAGCCAGGCAGAAAGGGACCTGGGGTCACTGTTTGACAGTAGGCTGAACATGAGCCAGCAGTGTGACCAGGTGGCCAAGAAGGCCAATGGCATCCTGGCCTGCATCAGGAAAAGTGTGGCCAGCAAGAGCAGGGAAGTCATTCTGCCCACTGTACACTACACTGGTTAGGTCACACCTTGAGTACTGTGTCCAGTTCTGGGCCCCACAGTTTAGGAAGGATGTTGACTTGCTGGAACATGTCCAGAGAAGGGCAACAAGGTTGGTGAGGGTTTTGGAACACAAGCCCTATGAGGAGAGGCTGAGGGAGCTGGGGTTGCTTAGCCTGGAGAAGAGGAGACTGAGGGGTGACCTTCTTGCTCTCTACAACTACCTGAAGGGAGGTTGTAGCCAGGCAGAGGTTGGTCTCTTCTCCCAAGCAGGCAGCACCAGAACAAGAGAACACAGTCTCAAGCTGTGCCAGGGGAGGTTTAGGCTGGATGTTAAGAAGAAGTTCTATACAGAGAGAGTGATTGCCCATTGGAATGGTCTGCCCAGGGAGGTGGTGGAGTCACCATCATTGGAGGTGTTCAGGAGGAGACTTGATGGGGTGCTGGGTGCCATGGGTTAGTTGTTTAGGTGGGTTGGATTGGTTGATGGGTTGGACGCAATGATCTTGAAGGTCTCTTTCAACCTGGTGTATTGTATTGTATTGTATTGTATCAGAGAAAAGTAATAGCTGAAGGACTGAACCATTCTCTTCCAACAAACACTGAGGTTAAAACCTATAAATTTCAGGCTGCTTTGCTTAGAAAACTCAACAATAATCACACTCTGGAAACATGCATAGAGGCAAAATGTAAGGCTTAAGAGGAATTTTATGTCTCCATTTGCCATCCTTGGAGAATGTAAATAGCTTACTTTGAGTATGTTAATGCATACAGTGAGCCTGTGAAATAGTAATTTATTATTTTAACTCTGCTTCTCTTAATCATCAGTTCAAAGGTTCTTTCAGCTGACTTTTCAAATGTCAGTGTCCAAAGCAAATGTAAAGGGTGTCTTAATGCATCGCTGGTCTTAATATGCACACAAAAATCCTGACCTAAAGTCCTTTGAAACCTATTAGAAGGCTCCCATTGACTTAATAAGTTTAGGCAGGTCAATAATTGCTGGAGCTGAGGCTCACTCAGGATCTTATATCTAATCACAGACCACGTTTTAGGCACTACGTTCCAGCTGTAGTGCTGAGCTAGGAGCTCATCTTAGATATCTCCATTCTGTAGAGAACAACAATTTAGTGTTTGCATTTTTTTATGAAGAGCAAAGATGCATCATGCTAGAGGAAGGGTTGACATGAAGAATAGAAATAGAATAAACCAGGTTGGAAGAGACCTTCAAGATCATCACGTCCAACCCATCATCCAACCCACCTAATCAACTAAACCATGGCACCAAGCCCCCCATCAAGTCTCCTCCTGAACACCTCCAATGATGGTGACTCCACCACCTCCCCGGGCAGCCCATTCCAATGGGCAATCATTCTCTCTGAGGTTGTACAGAATGGCAAAGAGGAGTCAAAGAAAGAGCTGGCTGGAAGGAACCACACTTGGGTGTTATTTCTTCCCCCCTCCCCCCCCAATATGTCAGAGATAAAGGACTTTCTGGCTCTTCACAGTCTCAAGTGAGTCTCTCAATGCAAAGAAATAAAGCTTATCACAGACCAAAGCTAAGCTTCTTTGTATTATTCCCAGAAAAAAATTACCTGCAAGAAAATTACATACAAGGAAATGGAGTGACTGAATCTTTCCCTTATTATACTAATTTGGGACTAAAACAGTGAAAATAAAGTGCTCGGTACTCAAATTCTGTCTTCTTTTGTCTGTGAACAGCTCTGATGATCCTGTGTGTTGAAGTAGAGATATGCAATTTGGCAGTGGGTAGCTTTTAGAACAAATGTGGTTTTCACCTCCCTTGTGAAAATCTGGATGTGTCTTAGACCGACTGAACAGCTCAAGATGATGGCAATTCAAGCAATAAGGTGCTTCATATAATATATATAATTCCAAGTACAATAAGTGAGCAACAATCTTGCACTGCATCCAAATTTGCATGTACAATCAGATTATGGAAGTGACCATTGTTGAGTAAAGGGTCTCTGTGCAGCTGCAGACACTGACCCTGAAATCCAGGCAATGGCACACAGCACTGTCCTAGTCCTATACTACAAGGCATAGCAGAAAGTCAGTACGGCACTGGAAACAAAATTCTGGTGACTACCTTGTCAGAAACCTCAAAAGCTTTTTAGAGAGCATAGTGCTAAAAGCATGGTGAAGAAAAGATGGTGCAAGTGAAATAAAGATTGCATTCAGTTGTGCAAGTGATCACTGGAGGGGGTCATTGTGCTAAGTATCACTTTGGTTTGAGGAGGTTTACATATAATTAAGCCATCTGATACAGGCCAACCTCTGGAAAACCAAAAAGCCATTTACTGTTCTGTAATGGGGTTAGGCAACTGAAACTGCTGGTGAGCATTCTGTATCATGCTGCTGTATGCCAGATTTAGAATGAAAGTGTTGGAGCAGAGTATGGATTGTAACATGAGAGGCATTCTCTTCATGGTTGCTGCTTCCCATTTCTTGATTTTGGGTGGGTTGGCTGTAGGCTGGCAGGGTGAGGAGGTAATTTTTGCCACTGGCTTCTTTCACTGCAAAATTGCATTATTTCCATTAAATTCCTTGTCCCAACCCAGGTCTTTTTATGTTACTTGCCCTTATGAACTTTGTGGGGTGGGCTTGCTGCAAGAGCAGGCTGTGTTAAACCAGGACACGTTCTTAAGGAGTTACTTTCTTACATGCTTTGGGAACGTGTCCAGAGAAGGGGAACAAGGCTGGTGAGAGGCCTTGAGCACAAACCCTTTGAGGAGAGGCTGAGGGAGCTGGGGTTGCTTAGCCTGGAGAAGAGGAGGCTCAGGGGCAACCTCATTGCTCTCTACAACTACCTGAAGGGTGGTTGTAGCCGGGAAGGGGTTGGCCTCTTCTCTCTAGCAACCAGCACCAGAACAAGGGGACACAGTCTCAAGCTGCACCAGGGGAAGTTTAAGCTCGAGGTGAGGAGAAAGTTCTTCACAGAGAGAGTTGTTGACCATTGGAACATGCTACCCAGGGAGGTGGTGGAGTCACTGTCCCTGGAGGCATTCAAGAGAGGACTGGACATGGCACTTGGTGCCATGGTCTAGTCATGGGGTCTGTGGTAACAGGTTGGACTTGATGCTCTTGAGGTCTCTTCCAACCTCAGCAATACTGTGATACTGCAAATTTTCACCTGCCTGGGAATCCAAACAATCATTGTAGGGTTGGGTGGTTTTTTGTGTGGGTGTGCAAAATGCCACCTTCAGCCCAGGTTTCTTCCCAATGTTCAGAACGCTCACAATAACAAATGATTTCCCAAACACTTCATATACCGCAGCAAACCCTAAGGCAAACCTGTCCTCATCACAAGATTGCAACGCAATACCTCTTTGATCTGGTTACATTACATCTGTCCTTTTGTTGGGTTTCCCCCTCCTCCACAGTTCTATTTCTAGCCCCTTTTAAATGTCAAACAAACAGAAGTTTGGGTTTTTTTCAAAGTTGGCTTAGTTTACACATAAATGATACTTGCTCTGGAGCTGTTCACATTTTTCACATCTACAAAATTGATCCTAAAATGTTAACTATAATAGATTGAGCACAGAAAATGTGGTATTGAAAAGAGGAAGGAATTTTGTGAGATGAAGGTGCATTTCAGAGACATTTTCCTTCCAGTGGGAAAAGACTCTTAGGTATGATTTGTCTCTGCTTGTCTATAGAATACAATAAATAAACCAGGGTGGAAGAGACCTTCAAGATCATCACGTCCAGCCTATCATCCAACACCACCTAGTCAAGTAAACCATGGCACCAAGCACCCCATCAAGTCTCCTCCTAAACACCTCCAATGATGGTGGCTCCACCACCTCCCTGGGCAGCCCATTCAATGGCCAATCTTTCTCTCTGTGTAGAATTTCCTCCTGACATCCAGTCTGAACCTCCCCTGGTGCAGCTTGAGAGTGTCCTCTTGTCTGGTGCTGGTTGCCTATGGTGAACTGCTACTGATTTTTTTCATTAAGACACTAATCTCATAGCAAAACACAGCACAAAGCAAGCTGTTATCAAAACTCTGCTTAGAGGTATTGAACATTACATACATGAACACAAGAGATTATACTTTCCAAATTGAATTTTTAAAAGTACCTTTGAAAAAAAATGTAATTCCCTCCAAAAAGGAGCAGTCAGCAAGCAAAGGTGAGTCTGCTCCTCATAGCTCTGTGTGGGTTAGTGTGTCTGAATTTGTTTGGTGTCCAGAGGCAAGTTGTTTAAGACCAGGCTGGATGAGGCTCTCTGGCCAGCCTGCTGTAGTGTGAGGTGTCCTGCCAGGCAGAGGGGTTGGAACTAGATGATCCTTGTGGTCCCTTCCAACCCTGACTGATTCTGTGAAGTCAGTGGCATCAGCACAGAATCTGGGTTGCCTGAATTGCTGCGAAAATCTGGCTCCATGCTGCCAACTTAGGCTAAAACTTTGCCAAAGGATTCAAAACAGGCTTTTGTTTAGTGCTTAGTTTGACCACAAACAGGATCCTGGAAGAAGGGGAGAGGTAAGACAATAACAAGTACCTTTATTATTTTTACCTCAACAAGCCTGTGTTTGCAGACCAACAGTGAACTTGAAGGGGGATGTATTTAAAAAACAGGTTGCATGGCCAAGGTAAATCTGCCTGGCTTTGAAGAGGGGAGAGGGACAGGCAATGCCATGGTGTCTCCTTTCTTGTTGTCCAGCTTGAGCACTCTGGTCCTGTTTTGCAGAAGCCTGTGGAAAGCAGCATGGTACAGATGAAGGAGGACAACATGCCATCTCACTATCAAGCTTGTGGAGTGGTTGAGAGAAAGTCCTTTAAGTAGTAGCTTTGTGCTTTGGGAATAGATGATTGATTGTTGTCTCTTGCATGTAAACTGCAAGGTTCAGGCAGAGACTACTTTCAGAGAAATTCTGGAAGTCTAAGAATTGTGGCTCCAGATCCCATCAATTTGTTTTGAAAATGTTGTCATGAAACACCAAGCATTCAGCAGTCCTTGGTACAGGGTTGTGAGATGGGATCAGATCAGAGGGGATTTAATAAATGTGTATAAATACCTGAGGGCTGGGTGTCAGGAAGTAGGGGACATGCTCTTCTCACTTACTCCCTGTGATAGGACAAGGAGCAATGGATGTAAGCTGCAGCAAAGCAGCTTACATCCTTGGATGCCTGAAGATTCACCTGTCCCACCCTAAGGGTCACAGAAACACAGAATTGTTTTGGCTTGAGGAGACCTTTAGGAACATCAGGTCCAAGCCAGGTCCCCACTAAACCTTGGTCTCCCAGCACCACATCTCCACAGTTTTCAATCCTTCCAAGGAAGGGGGCTCCACCACTGCCTGGGCTGCCCTATCCAGGTGCAGGGAAACGAGGAGCAACAAAAACCCACTCCTCCCACCACCACCCACTTCCCAAAGCAGCTCCTGTTTACTCTACACCACCCTCCACCCTGCCTAAACAGCTCCTGCTCCAGCACCACCATTTTGCACCCATCCCAGAGCCAGGGGCAAGACCATCACCAGCCAAGACACCACACAGAAGAGCACAGACCCAGCCAGCACCATGGATGATATTGGAGCAGCCTTCAACAGTCTTCCTACCTAACCGGGGGGCCCCAGGCCCCCGGCCTTTGTTGTCACCACCACCATCACCCAGTGTGCACCATGGGCACTCACCAGTGATGAGAGGAGGATCCCTCAGCCCAGATGGCTCAGCTTAGGGCTTCTGCCTGTCCTGGGGGGATTAAAAAGGGGAGTGGGTGGGGAGGGCAAAGTGGACACACCTGGGGTGGGAGGAGTCTCCAACAGAGCCCAGGTGCTCTGGGATTTGAGGGGAAAAAGGCTGTAAGTGGGTTGAAAAGGGGCAGATCTGGTGGGAAAGGGAGGGGTGGTGGTGAAAGAAGGGATTTTAAATTACTTTATTTTCCAAACCTTTCACAATGCACAACTGCAGTTCATGGTTTGCTTTGCCTCCATGCAAGAGGAAAAACCCATCAGTACTTCATAAATAAAGCACAATGGGGCTATTACAATGAAATCTTTCCATCATTATCATTTTGCTTGGTGAGAAAATCTGTGCTTTTCAGATCAAGGTAACAAGTTTTAACAAAAAAAAAAACAAACAAAACAAAACCCCAAAACCAACAAAAAAATCTGCAAGAGGGAATTTTTTTCCCCTGGATACCAACAGACAACCAGGATGGTTGAGGGACTGGAGCACTGCCCTGTGAGCAGGGGCTGAGAGCCCTGGGGCTTTTAGTCTGGAGAAGAGAAGACTGAGAGGGGATTTAATAGATGTTTATAAATATCTGAGGGCTGGGGGTCAAGAGGGAGGGGACAGGCTATGCTTACTTGCACCCTGGGATAGGACAAGGGGAAATGGATATAAACTCCAACACAGGAGGTTCCACCTCAACATGAGGAGGAACTTCTCCACTGTGAGGGTCACAGAACAATGGAACAGGCTGCCCAGAGAGGTGGTGGAGTCTCCTCCTCTGGAGACTTTCAAGACCTATCTGGATGTGTTCCTGTGCAACCTGTACTAGATTCTGCTCTGGCAGGGGGTTTGGACTCGATGATCTTTGGAGGTCCCTTCCAACCCATAACATCCTGTGATCCTATGATTAAAATAAATGTCAGCATCCCTAGTCTCCAGAGCCGGGAAGTACAGAGTTCTTTGGGATTTTAATTTCTAACTAGTATCAAAAGAAGTAAGACTCAGAGAAACCTTGAAAAGCAAACTAAACCACAGAGAAACCCCAGTTTCAGTCTTAAAATGGAGGAGTGACATTGTCCTAAACCAAAGCTTTAAGGAAATGAGACACACATATGGTTTAAACAGAAGATGTACACAAACAAAGCCCGAATTTTAATAAATCAGCTATAGAGAGGTACTCCAAAGAAAAGTAATTTCTGTTTCTCATATTAACCCTGTGCATAACACAATTTAAAAGACTGACTTCATAGGCTTCCTTCTGCTGCTCGGCACTTCTTGCTAGTTAGAGTGTTACCTTTTTCATTGCTTTTCACGAAGATGGCAGTGCCGTGGCGTGCAGGACTTCTTCATGGCAGGTTCCAGAAGGACTTTCTATTTTGGGTTAAGTGCACTGAACAACTAATTCCCTTCTCTGCTGATTGCACTCAGCTGTTTTGGCACTCACACTTCATCTACCATTTTATGATCCTACTAGCCGTGCCACTGAGCTGTGCAGGAGTGCTTTTGCCATTGAAACATTTAGGGAACATTTTGTCACTCCTGTTCCTTATTGCTTTCCCTGGCTATCCAAATTCTATTTCTTCAAATAATTTTAGGTAGTTTCTAGTTGAAAAAAAGAACCAAACCACATTTTTTAAAGTGACTGGTTTGTTGTTAGCATGGTACAGTTATATCCTCCTTCTTCTGTCTTGCTTACCCTTCTTTCTTCCCACCACATGTTCATGCTAATTCAGGACCATATTAAATTAAAGCAGTACAGGGATACAGAGTGACTCAGCTCCATGAAGAGAGGGATTTCATTCAGAGCTGCATTGCTCGCTGGGTGTCCTGTGGCAGAGTCTGCATGACTCCAAACTCCAGCCATTTGAGTCTCCCATTTTTCTGTTAGCAGCTCATATCTGCTGCCATCTCCCACTGCCAGCTGCCAGCTCATCTGCTCGAGTCCTGGCTTAATCAGACCAGAAAAGTTTCCTGTGGATAGCCAAAAGCCCATGAATAACATTTACCACAGCACTGCTTAGGACTTTGAGGGTAAAATAAGATTACACACAAGAAAGGGATGTGATATGTAGGAGGAGGAAGATTTTTCACCTTTACCACTCTACTTAAAAACTCATGGGCCTTGGCAGCTGTACCTAGAGCAGTGAAACCCAGTCTTCAGTTCAACATTCTTGACTGAGGGACATTCAGTGTGTTACCAGAGCTCAGTGAGGACTCTACAGTGGATTTTATCACAGCACGGTGTGGCACACTGCTTATTTGAATGCTTGGGCCTTCCTCTTATAATTACCACTAACTGAGAGTTAATCAGCCACCAATCCAATTCCAGCTGTCCCAGTTATCCAGTGTAGCCTCAGAGGTGTCC
>CM037646.1:41154123-41237064 GCA_015227895.2 Colaptes auratus | reverse complement strand
TAGCCATTGGAATGGGCTGCCCAGGGAGGGGTGAAGTCACCGTCCCTGGGGGTTCAAGAGGGATTGGATGTGGCACTTGGTGCCATGGTTTAGTAGTCATGAGGTTGGGGTGACAGGTTGGACCTGATGATCTTTGAGGTCTTTTCCAACCTCGTTGATTCTATGACTCTGTGTGGGACAGGCCAGCTGGAAATAAAACGAGATCTCAGTAAAAATTCAAGTATTATCCAAACTACAGTATCCAGTCATGAGAAGGTTCCCTAGAAATACAATACAATACTACAATACAATAAACCAGGTGGAAGAGACCTTCAAGATCATCCAACCTATCAACCAATCCCACCCACCCAAACAACTAGATCATGGCACCAAGCACCCCATCAAGTCTCCTCCTGAACACCTCCAATGATGGTGACTCCAACCCTCCCTGGGCAGCCCATCCAATGGGCAATCACTCTCTCTGTATAGCACCAGATAAGCATCACTGCAGCAGATAACAAGGAGATGGAAAATTGCAGTGAACAGCATGAAAAGATCTGGACTTGAGTGAAAGAGCTGCAAATCATCCCAGGTGGAAGGACCACAAGGCTTTTGCAGTATCTGTGTCAATGTGGTGCCAGGCAGTTTTGGTGGTGTAGCATTCAGGGACCTATTGCATGCTGGAGACAAAGCTTCAGTAGATTTTTCTCCCCAGAAACAGGCAGTGCAGGCATTCACGGTGTAGTTGGCCTGATTGTGGAGAAGGGCTTAAATAGATCCTCATTAATTTTTTATTTTATTTTTAAAATGTAAAATCGGGGAAGAAAATGGTAGTAAAGCCAATTAACTGCATTAACAGTAGACATAAATCCCCATTTTCATAATGTTTTCTCCTTCTCTATCACTCACTCAGTCCATTTGCAATTTCATCTGTTCAACCCCCTTGTCATACCACCCATCTACAGGTGGTTGTGGATGTCCCAGGAACTGTGGGACCTGTAGGCCAATTTCAGACAACTTTCTGGAGGGCAGGTAATCTGGTTTTGTGCATTTTTTACATTAAATGACTGACAAAGAAAGAAATCCAATGGCTGCCCGCACTGAAGTGCAAACACATCTTCTGTTAGGCATCAGAGAATCCATAATCTTGAGAGACACATCCACAAGGAAAACCACACTTCCCTGGCTGGTTCCACTGCTCATGAAACTTCTGCTTTCTCTGACCTCCTTCCTGCTGAGAACAAGCACTACCTCTCCCTGCTTGCTCCCCTTCTGTTTTCTGTTTGGTTTCTTGTTGGTTTTTTGTTTGGTTGTTTTTTGTTTGGTTTTAATGATTTTTCTTCTTTAATTGCATTTGTAACAGCGTGCTCTCCTCACTTGCATTTTCCCCAACCTCCTGCCCATACCTCACTGTCTTCCAAACTGTGCTTTCTTACCTTTCTTGGTCTCTTCTCTTCTGCTTTTAAGTCCCTATTTTAAAAATCTTTTCATTTCCTTGTTTTTTCATTCAGTCTTCCATATCACTCCATTCACAGAGCCCTCTCTCACCAAAATAGCTTGCTAATAATATTTGACACTTGCTAGTGAAAGTCCTGTAAACCTTACACTAATAGGGTAGGCCACTACTCACTGTTAAAGTTCCTCTCTTTCCAAAACTATTGAAGTAAATGAGAGAAGTGATCTCTCCTTTTGCCAGAGCAAACAGTTTTCAGCTCCCTAGGGAGCTGCAGCGATCACTTTAATAACGTTCTCTGTTAAGGCAGGATCTGCTCCACAGAGCATCAGAGGAAGAGCAAGGATTTCAACAGGGCAGAGAATAAGGAACCTTTTTTCTGCCCTGGTCTGTTGGCAAACATTTGGTCTGAGCAAGTGTAGAACTACGTGGAATCTGGAAAGTAGCACTTACATCCTCTCTGCACAAGCGTGAAAGGCCTGGGAAGGTCAGGGTAAGTGTTCTACATCAATGAAGACAAAACAGTTGTTATTAAGATGCTCAGAGCTCTCTTAAATGCATGTGTACACCCCTGCAAACTGTGGCAGTTAATAGCACTGGGAGAAACCTTCCTTTTTAGTGTTCTTTAGCACTGCATTAAAGTTACTAAAAAAAAAAACTAATTCTCTGAATAGTTCTTACAGGTCTTAAAAAAAAGATTAAAATGTCTGTTATTGCACTGTAATTTATTATCATTTACATTACTAATGCCTGCCCTAGGTGCTTCCATTTAAAAAACACTGTTTTTTTTTAAAGCCACATCTATTTAATGAAACAACAAGGCAGATGGCAAGCAGTGGAAGGGCCACTGGATTGTGGGGACTGTGACTAAGAAGTCACAGGGTTTGAGCTGTGTTTGCTGGATAACCTCTAACAAGGCTCTTAATGCCTTGGTGTCTCTTGTTTTCCTCCTACTCTGTTACTGCTTCATCCATCCACTCATAAGCTCTTGAGGACAAAGACCTTCACCTAATTATGTGTTTTTGTGATTCCCAGCTCAGTACATTTTGATATGTGCTGAGGTCACTGTGATTTAAATGGCTACTCTAATGCAATTAATAAAATGCTAAAGAGATGGCCTCCAAAAACCATTCCAGACCACAGGCTGGCTACTGTAAAGTGGTAGGTGAATGCCAGTAGGTCTTAGGAAAGGATTGTACCTTTTCCCTCCATCTGCTTATTTTTCACTTCTCTTCACAGTATTCTCAAGTACTGCTAATCTGTATGAGGGATGTTTATGCACTAGAACATCTTCCTCATAAGGACCAAAACCCAACCTTTTTTATACTGAGTTGATCCTTATCTGTATCTGGAAATCAGAATTTGGCATGATACTGTTTACACAGCAAGGTGACAGGCCAGTAAAATAGAGGTGTAACAAACAAGGATCTTAATACCTCCTTGGGCAAAGAAACTGGTAAAAAGTGTAAAAAATCAATCATGTGTCTCCCTGCAGACTTTTCTCCTGCTGTCTGTGAGGTCCAGTCTCTCAAGGAAGGCTTGACATGGGAACTGTCACCAGCCCTTATTTAAGGAGGTGACTTGATTCTTGGGCTTCCAGAACATGAAAACGGAGGTTAAGTATGATGGTCTTTAGCCTTCTGCCATTCATCTGGAACTCCTCCAAGACTGAAGCATCTAGGTAAGTGGCCACTTGGAGTCAATCTGCCACCCCAAACAGTAGCTTTTCCTTCTCAGAAACTGGTGTTATGGATCTGTTCTGCTGGGACACTTGAAAGCAGTGGTGACATGGGTTTCACTGAGCATCCACTGGGAGCCTTGGGTCAGGTGGAGTGATTGCATTCAGATGTTTCTGTCTCTGCATCTTTTTATTTGTGAAGAAGCATAAAAGCTGCCAGCTCACCAGGGTAAGGCAGGAGCAATAAAGCTTTTTTGCCTTTCCTCTCAGGGTTTTAGTAAGAGGATTACTTCTCTGCTCCTTCTAGAATAAACCTCTTTGCAGGGAAGATACTTCTCAAGCCCTCTTTGGAGATCAGTCCCCGCATCAAGACTCCTAAGTTTCAAGCCCTCACAGCAGCCAGTAGGAAACGAGTCCTAGTTAAAAAGGAAAGGCTTTACAGCTTTGCAGACTAGGACATAGAGTACATGGTGCACCAGGAAGAGTGGCCTTGCTGGGTTCACAGAGCAGAGTTCAAGCTCCAGCCAAGATGGCAGAGAATGTTGCTGGAACCTTGGAAAGACAAAGCTAACCCTCTCACTGGAAAATCTTTACCATCAGTGACAAACAACCCAAGAAAGAAGAGAGGAAAACTCTTGTAACACTTGACCAAATACATCTGCAAACAGTACCCAGGCATGCATGAGCATGTGCACTGAGTACATTGTTAAAACAGAGAAAGGAAATTGAAGGCTTTAAGACATAATTATGTATTTCCCTGTATCTAGCCCATAGGCACTGATTAATTAAGGACCTTTAGAAGGACTGTAATGTCCAAATCAGACTTAATCCCATCATTTTGGAAACATCAACCAGCAATTACTTCAGCAAGTCACTACATTACACTGACCCTCTGGAGTATCCACTGTTCTCCCCTTCTGCTAAAGTTATCTCAGTTGCTGTGACACTAAGGACCTGCTCTGGCTCCTGTTTTGTCTCTTTTACCACTTCTATGCTCACTGGTTTAGACTAATGGCATGAAATCACACTCTTTTTAGTGTTTCCTATGGCTCCTTTGGTCATCATATTCACCTGCCTTAACCTATGTGAATTATTTTAGTTTTGCCTGACTGCCTTTCTGGGGCACAAGAAACATCCTGATATGTATGTACATCTTACTATATGTATGTACTTCTCACCTCAGACTGTAAGTGTCTCACCATCCGTGTAAAGAGAGAGAGAGAGAGAGTCTGATTCACCTCCATGTCACCTTTCATCTTTCCAGCTTTCTCCTTCCTGGCCACACCAGGACCTGTGATGATCACAATTACTCACAGGACATCTGGGGCACCTTGAGGCCCCAGCAATACCTCAGGTCTCTTCCCACCTTTGCAGAGCAGAAGAGGACACTTCACTCTGTGACAGGGCACCTGGGGAAACAGATTTCTGGAGCAGCCCGCTGCTGCTGCCTCAGTGCCATGCCCTTTCCCTCTCTCTGTTGACATTTTGATGGTGCTTCTGTCCCTTTGGATGGCTGACGGGCGCATCATACATAAAGTGCCTTCCCCCGGTACACACGTTTGCCTGGCTTGCCTAGCAAGATGGTTGGGTTTTGGAAGCACCAAGTGCAGCTGCTGGGACCGCTGGTTGGAGAAACATTTGCCTCCTGAGCCCGTTAATTAGCACAGTAACGGTAACTGTGCTCCATTAGCCAACCCATGTGGTCGAGTCCCCTCCCCGTCCACCAACCTTGCCCTTAATGAGAGCTGGAAGGGGGACACTCACAAAACACTGCCTCAGAATAATATTCGGCTTTGTCCACGCCGGTAACGAGAGCTGACAGGATCACTACGTCCATTTCTCTTCTAATTAGCACACTTCCAGCTCGGCCTGAGCCAGCAGCCAGAGAAAAGCGATCGGACAACCGTACCGAATCACAAACACAAAGAGGCCCATTCCCCGTAATTAGGTGAGACAATCCCTCAGTCTTTTCTCGGCTGGAGCTTGCCGGTAAGACTCTCGCTGTTTTGGTAAGTCCCAGCAACACAAGTTACACGTCTCCCCAGGACACTAATAAGCCCCTAATTGTCTTCCGCTTCACACGGCTCGTACCATAGGTCTGACTTGGGGGAATTCTTCTAACGAGCAGCAGCCAGCGCTCCCTGCGCGGCGGACGGACGGGGAGCCGCCTCTCGGGCACCGTGAGGAGAAGGGGGACAGACAAACAGCCAGAAAAGCGGCCCGGGCCCTGGGGCCCAGCTACACGGCACAGGGCACCGGCCCTTGCTGAGGACGCGGACCTTCTCTGTCCTCTCCCCGTCACCACTGGAAACCCAAGTTCAACTCTCTGGCCCTCCTTCTCCTTTCTTACCTCCAGCAGGACAAAGTACTCATACTCAGAAAGGCACCATCGAAACCAAACACTGGATTGCAAAGTTTTGCCTTCAGTGTCTCCTAAGGCATGTTGGGGGCTAAATTTAAGAGAAATGCAGCACCTGGCACCTGCTTTTCTCCAGCGAGGCCATGCTGTGGGCCTGCCTCAGAGCTCAGGTGGGGAAGGAGCATGGGTGTAAATGAGACCCTGTCAGTTCCTGTGGAAGGGGACACAGACCCCGTCTCACAGGACAGGTTTCTAAAGATTCAAATGATTAAAAACATGAGAACTTCCAGAAGTTGTGAGGTAGGTAGGAGATCCCAGCTCAAACTCCCTGATGAAAACAAAGGCAGAAGGGCACATTGTAACGTTCAGCCTGATGCTTTCTTGAGAAACCATCATCAAACAAATTTTTCAGCAAAACATTTTCCCTAATTTTTGATGACAAGCCCATTCTGAGCAAAATACCTCAGCTGATCCCATTAAGGATACTCGGGGCCTCCAGACCCCTTTGCCTCCTGCACAGCTGATTACAAACTGATCCCTCCTGCAACAAGCCTCACCAGGAGTGATTTGTCCCCCAGTTTTATGTGAGATACTCATCTTCAATGTCCTAAGCAAGGGGAAGAAACCTCTCACAGGGTGACAAACTGATCCATGCAGAGTACGTGAGAAAGACAGGCACGAGTGATTACACTGAAAGGAGTTTTGGATAATTATATATAAACTGAACCTAGCTGTAACTAATAAGCTACTTCAATATAGGGAGAGGAAAACAAAAGAAACTGGCAGCCTGAGGGTCTGTGCCCACTTGGGTCACTCTGCTGCTCTCTTGTCCCTCATTCTCCTGAATGATGAACCCTCTTCCTGCCTTTTTTTACATAACCTTCTGCATTTGGGGCTACTGTACTAAGTGGAAGATGGCAAATTCTCTGTGATTACAAAGAAAAGTGTTAGATGTGCCCAATATTTTGGGGAGAACCTTCCCTGGCATCTAAGTGCCTGCAAGCACAAAATTTAATTACCCTATATTATTAAGCCTACTCATCAGCTACTGGCCACAGAGCAAGCCTTTCAAGTGATACAGAACCAAGTCAAGTACTTTGTCCCCCCAGAGACCTGGTCAATAAACAAGGTGCAAGGTCATTCTTATTACCCACTTTTTCTAGTAGCAATTAAGTAAGGGCTTTCAAGCTCAGCCCTCTTCCTCTTTTCTGTTCTTTACTGAGGTGTCTATAACAGAGACAGGCAGGGAGCGTTCCGGCTTCACTGGTCACTGATCTGTATTATAGGAATCAGCAGGCAGGCCAGAGGTCAACCACACCAACCCTACAAGAAAATGCTTATTCTGTACACGCATCAGCTGCCTGGAGTCAGTCATTCTGCTCAAAGGGACATGATGGAAAAGGTCAAGTCTAAAAAATGGTCAGTTTCAGTGGATGATGAAGTCAAAATGTGAAGAAATCCTGCCATGCTGAAAATTGAGCACAACCCAAAAAAAAGAGAAAGGCACTGTTGCACATGTTCTGTGTGGAGTGTGGATGACACTCTACAGGAACTAGATCAGTCCCTTCCTTTCTGGCTGCTTAAGCTTATTTATTTCTTTATGCAGACTTCAACTGATTGGTCACAACTGAGTTCAGCATTTTGCCTTTTGTGTCCTCCCCAAAGAAACTCCCAAGTATTCATGTAAGGATTACCTTGCATCCAATCCTCACATCCTTAGAGTAGCTTTGCTTCCAAGCATCACAGTGTTACATAAATCCAAAAGCATTCAGTCTTTTTAATTTCTTCTTCCTTTTCCTTATTTTTCTGTATTTTTACTTTTTTCTCCCCCTTTTCTTTTCTTGCCTTTTAACAATATCAAGGTTCCTCTCTTATCACAGAGTCACAGAAACATTCAGGCTGGAAAAGACACTCGGGATCACGAAGTCCAACCAATAACCCTACTCTACAAGGTCCACCCCTAAACCATAGCCCCAAGCACCACATCCAAACCACCCTTAAACACATCCAGGGCTGAGGACTCAACCACCTCCCTGGGCAGCACATTCCAATCCCTGACCACTCTGTGAAAATTTTTTTCCTGATGTCCAGTCTATCAGGGCAATGTCTATTTGGAATCGCACACACATTAGCTTTGGAAGTATTTGGGACACTGATTTATACGCTGGGATGTGCATCTAGGAAGCACGGGTTTGGATATTTCTGCAGAGGGAAGTTTTTACTCTAGTGATGACAGGAATGTGTTTACAACATTTGCATTTGTTGTTCTAATCACTTCCATTCAGGTCAGTTTGTTGGTCCAGGGAAAGCTTTCCGTTCAAGTGTGATTTTTCTTTCAATGAATTATTGTCTTCTATAAAGACTGATTATTTAATGACTTTTGAAAGAATGTTAGTACAGAATGGCACATGAAATTGGGGGGAGGTACAACACTAAGAAGTGAAGATTCCTGTTCTATTAAGTTTTTGTGTCATGTTCAGATTAGTTCACTCAAAAGATGTGATGCATTTCCCCACTGGGAGTACCCTTGTTGCCTAGGGTTCCTCCTTAGCTTCCTAGGGTTCCTTTTAGGCTTGAGGTGAGGATAAAGTTCTTTACAGAGAGAGTTGTTAGCTGTTGGAATGTGCTGCCCAGGGAGGTGGTGGAGTCACCATCCCTGGAGGTGTTCAAGAGGGGATTGGATTTGGCACTTGGTGCCATGGTTTAGTAGTCATGAGGTCTGGGGTGACAGGTTGGACTTGAAGATCTCTGAGGTCTTTTCCAACCTTATTGATTCTATTCTATTCTTAAGAGGAATGTAGAGTAAATGTGATAGAGGCATTTCAGGCATCCTCATGATCTTGTCTCTGGTGTTTTGAAGGACTGCTGGCTTTAGGAAAGCACATGGATCAGTCTGTGGCTTTTCTGCAGTAGCAGTTTGAGAGTTGTCTTTTCCTATTGATTGTATATGCCTAAAAAACTGATATTAAGCTTACAAATATTACAGAAATGCTTATGCAGTGTTACTGAACTTGTGGAAGGATAAGAGTCCAGGACTTTCAGACCATGTGACAAAGATGTAATTTATCTTTTTTTATGTACTGCCTAGGTTGATGATGGAATTCCCCAGTATCACTTCCTCAACATGAAGTGGTTGGCATAGCTGTCATTGTGATTTGGGAAAAGTGCTGTTTGCCTAAGACAAGTTACTGTGGATGAAGATGAAGTGGGTGAGATCAGCTGCATGCACAGACTGCAAATACAAGTGAAGATGCTCCTCTTAAAAACACTCAAAACAGGATTTAGTCCACAATGATGTGGGAGAAAACAGCAGAGGAACAAAATACAAGCTGTAGTTAGGACTTACACACCTCCATAGTATCCTCACACTCTGAATACTCCACAATTTCGATGATGCCATTTCAGACTCTGATAGAAAAGAGACAATTGAACATTGTGAACATAACCATGGATCCAAAAAGACAGCAGGAGATGAAAAATCACGACAAGTGCACAGTAAGCAAAGAAGAAAAAAAACAACAAACCCAAACAGCTGTTTCTGACAAATTCAAGGTTGAAAATAAAGTTATCAGGTAAGGAGGTTTTAAACAAACAATGACTTCCCCCGCCATTCTTTGTATAACTGAATTATGAAACTCATTGTCCAGTGCCACTTTAGAAGCCAAAAGTACATGTAAATTAGAACTAAGACAAATTTATGGAGAGTAGGGTCTACTGTGGACCAGATTCAAATAAAACAGGTTGCTGGGTGCTGTATAAGTTACCCTAAAGGAAAGTAACTTTGTGTAAGCCTTTTGTTTTTATCCTTCCCTAGCTTTCTACAGCCGTTTATAATCAAAGAGAAGATTACAGATAAGACAGGCTTATGAATTGACTTGTAATGGCACCTCACATTTTTATGTAACATAAAATTCACTAAAATAAACCAGAGTAAGATTCAAACATTACCTCCAAGTGGGATTGGTTGGTTTTCACTGCTCTGTTCTTTCTAGGTGACTTGTTGAGGGAAATAAGCAGCCAAGCAGGTAACTGTGGGTTGTAGGATTGCTCCAAAATTGTTCATTTTGTAACAACAGAACACTGACTTAAACAGAATATTACATTATTTTGTTGCCAGTGCAACTAGCCTTCTAATTTTACAACAATGAACATAACACTCTGGAAGGAGCTAAACACATATTGGGTTTATTTCCAAGGACCTCACGGTAACATTTAACATACCAACACATGAAAACACTTTATAAAGCAATTCATTAACTTCATCAATATTACCATACCTTGAGTTTCTCACACTCTTCATTCTCATCACTGAACAAAATATTTTCCTTTTCTTTCAAAAAAACCCAGAAGGCTATCAGTAACAAAAGTCACCCTGATTTTCTTTTATAGATAGATACTGAAGGAATATCAGGAAGGACATAACTGAAAGGGAAAAAAAAAAAACAGGGTTCAAAAGTGTATGAAAACCCTTTGGATATTGGATATATACTGATGGGAATGCAGCTTCCACAGGCCAACCCCTTAGGTGGTGGTAGAAGCGTGAAGAAGAGCCTGTGAAAGAATATTGCCTAGGTGGCTAAGAAAATGCTTTTGCATCTCAGAGGACTATTTTGGAAACCCAGGGGTATCTCTAAGCTTTGCATTTGTTTATTGTCAACCCACAAAACATGAACAAAGTACAATTCTCTGGCTAACAAACAAAACCACATAGAAACATGACCAATAAAAAAACCCCCAAGCATCACTGATTCATCTCTACAGAGGACAAGTACAAAGCTAATGAATATCACATCCTAAAGCATGTTACCTGGACTGCCCTATAGAAGATAAGCACTGCATATGGTATGATGAAAGGGTGGGGTTTTTTTGGGCTCTCTGTGTGTGTGTGGGATTTGTTTGGTTTGTGATTTTGCTTGTTTTAAACAAAACAAAAAACCCACCCATATATGTTACTAAAAACTACCTAAAGTTTTAAATCCTTACTGAATATATCAGAAAATATATACTTCCATATCTTCTCTTATACTCCTCCTCCTCCTCTCAGATCTCAGTTCTTTAAGGTGTTGGCCCAACAAACCTCTATAAAATGCACAAACTCATAGCAGTGACCCATTGTGTCATATATGTGTATATATTATATACATAGTATATTCAAAATGTATAATTTAATACTTAAAGCTACATCAGTTTGCACCAGCAGTTTTTTCCTCTGTCTCTGAATTACCACTTTTAGCTTCTTTCCACATGCATCTGTCTTAACTCTCATGTTCTCAAGGGGATGGCAGTGTTGTTAAGCTCATCCCTGCATAAACTGAAGTACAGGGGGGAAAAAATCCATTAAATTTAAAATCAAACTCCTGACATTGCTAAATATTCAGTGCTTGTGATGGGTCTGAGATGAGGGATTTAACTGCTTAAATTTAGTTAACAGGAGCTGTCCAAAATGAGCCTAGTTTTGACCAGTAATAACCAAGACCACTGAATGCAAACCAAAAGCCCATCAGCATTTTAGTGAAAACTCAGAGAGGTCTATTTGGTTGAAAAAAATCTCCCCCTCTATTGCACACACACCTAAAAAGAATCTCCTCTCTCTGTGGGGACAGAAAAATGCATTGCTCTAAGGGCAGCCTGTTACATGTACTGTTTCCAACTAATTTCTCTTCTCACGTGTGACTGCAGCCTGGAAAACCACAACTTTGGAAAAGCCTGGGTGCTAAAAGTAACATTGCTAAGTAGAGGAAAAAACTCTGCTCTTCATCCAATGTTTCAATATTATACTGTACTCTAAAAAGAGCACACTAATGCTTAAGAAGTTGTTCTCTGGGAAAAAAAAGAGAGAGAATGAAATGAAAAAAAGTATTCTCTTAAATAAAACAAGTCTGAATGTGCTGCTCCTTACCTCTTCTCAGGGGTGAACACGCAGAAGTGTGTTAACAGAAGGACAAAGCATTTAACTGTAGATGAACAAAGCCCAAAACTGTGTGCTGAAAGAAGCTAAGTCACAAAATATTCTGCCTTAAAACATCTGCTTTTGTAGGGGAAGAAAATTCTCTGGTTGCTGCTTTGTAAGTAGTGAAAAATACCACAAAATGTTATTTTCAGAAACGTTAAGGTTCTGTTTAAGCAGATCATCCTCACAGTGTGCCCCTTCCTGGGGGCAAGGGATCACCACCTTTCACGTTAGCAACTTTCCGCTTCATCCAGAGCTAGAAACTGAAGAGAATTGCCATGGAGTAACAAAGCTGTTTCTTTGTGTCCTGGCAGAAGTTTATGTAAGGACATTTTCCTTGTGATAGAGCAACACCTCTTACTCCTTTATGGTCTATTGATCTTGATTTCATTAGAGAACTCTTTAGTGGTGACATGAAGCTCCTGGTTCAACAGAGATCGGAGGTCCTCCTTAGACCTACAGACATGCTTCTCTGTGGGCTGTAACTAGAATTTAATGCACAGACTGCACTCAGCTTCTACACTAAAAGCATATGCTCCTGCTGAACCAGTGCTATTTGTGAATCTGCACCCCAAAATCTGCTCAAGTCTTTTAGCAAAGAAGTTGCACAATGGAAATCAATGCATCTGAGGGGGAAAAAAACAACAAAAAAACCCACACAAAAGGGTCAATGCTTCATGATCTGTACTGGCCAGTATCAGATCTGCTGTGAGCTGCAAACAGGTGCTGCCACTGCAGACAACTGAGTAAGGACACTGTGGCTATTCTCTTTGAATAGGTGCTTAAACCAGGTAACTTCATCACAGCATGTCAGGGCCAAGTCCTCCCATTGGGCATCTTATGGTCAGAAGAAGTCTGAATTCCAAGGCAACCGAGTGCAGGCCTCATAACCTGTGCGTGCAATACGTCTCTCCCAAGAGAAGAGATGAGCTGTGGAAGCAAAATGAGATGTTTGCTTCTGAAGGTCTACAGCAAGAGCTTTGTACTTCTTAGAAGTTCTGGGGTTCAGCTGGATCCACAGAACGTAAAATGGGATATTTTTGTCCAAACTCCAGATGTGGCTGCTACTTTTTGGGTTTCTCTAGGATGTTCAGGAATTTCCCTCGAGTCATTTCTCTAGCTGAAATCAAAAGAGAAGAAAAAGAGATCAGTTGATGGTTTGTTGTGGTTTTTTGTTTTACTTTTTTTTTTTTTTGAATCCAAGAAACCCAAACAATGACATAATTTACAGATTTTAACCATGGGCTAAGAAATTAATTTAGATTTGTGCTTGTATCAATAGCGAGTAAGGATTTCTAACTCCTTTAAAAGTGGAAAATAAATCAAACTGTATTCCATCTTGAATTTCTGACATACCAGAAATGCAGGCAGGACCTGGAATCCTCTAAACTCAGCAATAATTCGCACAGACTGTCTCATTACATACTATCTATGCTTTCTATTCCTACCGCATTATGCTCTCACAGCAGCTCCTTTTCTCTGGACTATCCATCTCTGAATGGTGTAATCCAGATCTCCATCACTCTGTCTCACAGCAATTGTTCCTGGATGTTATAATCCGTCAGAGATTATGGAACTCTCTCTTTCTCCATTTCAGGATTATTGGTCCCTGGATACTATGATCTTCAACAGAAATTAGACAGCATTTTCTCTCTTTCAGCAGTGTCAGTCCCTGGATGCTGTAATATAATGGCGTTTATATTCCTTCAATGCAGTTCATATATGGATAGTGTAATAAAGTAAAGTTTATAGAGCTTTGGTCTTCTCTCTCTCTCTGCATTGTCAGTCCTTCGATGTTTAATACAGCAAGGCAAGGTTTATATGTCTCTCTCTCACTCCTAGCACCATCAATCTTTGGTAGCTGTATTACAGCAGGGTTTACACAGCCACTTTTCTGCAAGAAACATTTCTGACTTGTGAGCCCGTTAGATCACAAGCTGGCAGAGCAGCCCTAATACTGTCTTTGTCTTGCAGTAACAATACAATGCATCAAAGAATACATGATTAGCAATGGAGTGCTGGAGAAGGACAATCCTCCCACCAGTGCTTCCCTTCATTTCTTTTCAATAAAAGTGCAAGCTTTGAGCTAGACTGACAGGCATCAAACCATGGAGGGTGTTATGCACAGGACAGGTGAGAACACGCCTGTGTCCCACACCTTGCCTAGAGAGACTCTGGAAGGAGATCGGATATAATTCTCTGGTTTACCCACTCAATTCCTGACCTATCTACAGTGAGGAACAACAGGAATTACAATTGTCATGTGGGTTTGTTGCTGATGCTGGATCTGCTTTTGACATGACCAATTGTCTGTTAGAACAGAACTAAAATATAACAAGAATTTTCCATTTAAAATATTCAATACATACCATCAGCTAAAGACATCTTGTTATTCTTCACTTAAAAGTTAGAATTTGTTCTTTAAAGCCTATTCTTTAAATTATTACTTTCTGGTTTGTCTACCCAAAATTGTACCACAAGGTATTTGTCTTCAACAAGATTCCTGTAAAACAATGAGTGCTATTGTGAACCACCTAGTGCATGTTGGTATTCATAGGCTGCAAAATCCACTGAACATGCTCCATACTGGCTGCAGATTCAAGCAGATCACTGCATTATTCACTTGGTTCATGCCTCCAGCTGTGAATTATATCATCTGGGATCCGTTCCCAGCTCTGCTTCTGATTCACAGCGTGAACTACCACAAAAGTACTCATTTGTACCTCTCCCTTCCTTTTTGCAAGGTAGCTTGGATCTCTTCAGTGCTGCTGAAGTGACACACAAATAGAAGGTGCTGCAGAAGGGCAGAGGTGATCCCTATTTTGTCAGGAACTACGTTGACATGCACAAAGAACATGAGTAAATAGAAATGCAAGCTTCTAATGATTTCAGCTAGGACTAGATTTTTCAGCACCAGCTCTTTGACACCTCCCTGCCTCGCACCATCAACGATGCATGGTTTTAAAACAGTCTTAACAGAGAAGGCACAAAGCCAAACTGTAGTTGATAGAGTGGAAAGTTTTCAGGAGTGCAAGTCCCATATAGGAGATATACGAATGCATGACAATTCTGTTCCCCCAAAGAGGGCTGCACCCTATAAATCAGCCAGAGAGCACAGACTCCTGTGCACTGAGTGAAAATTACTGTGGGTTGGGGGTTGCTCCAGAGCACGTGCCCTCCTGTTCACTTGTCATCCGAGATGTTAACAGTTCTGATTAATTCACAGACCTCTCATTTTATTCTTCATTCCTTTATCCTTGCTATCCTGTTCTGCTGCAGCTTAAAGATTCTTACCAACCTGCTACAATAATCACCGCCCGCTTCCCCCCCCAACCTGGTGAAATTGTTTAGTGATGCCAACCGCGCTTTTAATTTGCAAGACATCAGACACAGAGGTAATTTATACCAACATCTGTTCATTTCTGACTTCTGAAACAAACTCGCACATGCTGCTACAAAATCCCATTAGGAGCAGGAGACAGCCTTCTGCTATTCTGTATTCCTCTTCTCCTCACATACTCAGGCTTGCACTGGGGCTTTATTTTTTAGAGATACGATGCCAAACTGAAAAGAAAAAGGGACCCTGCATCTTCGTGGATGTATGGAAGTGGCCAGGAAACAGCATTCTCATATCACACACAGGAAAACAAACAAACAAAAAACCCACACCCAAACTAAAGGCAAGTTTCCACAAACATTAACAATCTTGTTTTCCCTGCTTCAGCTACTTCTCTTATCTGCCCAAGAGCTACAGTTCAGTGTGTTCCTGGTAAACACAGGCCAAATACATATTACATGCTACTGCATTCAAACATCTTGGCTATTCCTTCCCTTTTGTTCCTCTTTAATCTGCTCTGGAGTATGATTTGAGCTTGGGTTTTGTACAGAAAAGCCTCTAATATTAAACTGACTCCTCTGCTTAGTATTGCTTCTGATAAATGAATTCTTAATAACGGGAGTATCATTTCCAATGGGGCCTTTTGTGGCTTGCTGGAGTGAAGGAAAGGCTTGTGAATGAGGAAACCATCACCCACATTCCAAATACAATTGCAGTCTAAGAGAGGCAGTAAAACCTGCCTTAAGCAACTACCCAAGGGACCAGGAGAAGCCAGTTGCATAGAAGATAGAGGTACGTTTTTTTAATTAAAGGGTTGGACAAAACTGTAGTTAAAACCTTAGGGATTTTTTTCTTTAAAATGGCTGCTTTAACCACGGACTTCAAGTGAAGAGAGGGCTGGAGTGCAGGTTTCATTGTACCAGCAAACAGACATTACAGAGGCTGTGCAGCAGGAGACAGAAACATGAATCTCCATGTCAAGTCCCAACTACAACCTTGCCCACAGTGTGCATCTACTATGTCAGAAAAACCAACAATGGAGACAATCAAAATAGCTTGCATACAGAGTAATCTCACCTGCCAGGGAGGAGGAAGAGGATACTGAAGACCACAGAAAAAAACACTTTAAGATGTTATCAGCTCTCCTGGCACTGGAAGTTGAGTACTTGAATGGACTTTTTCAGGGAAATGTATTGAAAATGGTATCAAGCTATCATAATTAAGAGAGAATGCTGTACTCTATGAATTCAGTTTGTTGCTTGACAAGATCTGCCAAGCAGATCTCCAGAACAGGTACTGGGTGGGAAAGGCTGGGACTGAAAGGAGACATTTCGACTTGACAGGGGAGCAGAATAAGGTTTAATATAATCTCCTCTTTAGAACTTCAATCCCTCAATCCCGCATTTAGCCTTGTTGCCTGGGGCTCCTTTTCTACTACAATTGTCCCCAAGTTGCCTCTCCGCAGTAAATTTCGTGGCTGCTGGTTGAAAAGATTCAGTAGTACAGATTGATTTCCTACAAGTGAGGAGATGAGGGATTACCAAAAGCAGTCCTGGTTAACAAGATTGGCTGCAGAATCTCTTGCTAGAGCAGCCCACTCTGCCAGTGCTTTGCATCCTTTCACTATGACATATGGGTTTCATTACACAAAGATTTTCCTGATTTTAACTTGGAGGCGATTACATTGGAAACTCAGAGCTATCTTTACATCTGTAGCAATTTAAAGGTTAAGTAACTTTTAATCAAATGACAAAGACTCAATTTTTCCTCGAATGAAAATGAAAACTGCTGTTCCAGATATTCCTTCCGGTGACAATTTAATTAGAAAAAAAAAAAACAAAAACCACAACCCACTGCAGCAGAGATTGGGATCCAGGCTGATTGCTCCCCATAAAAAGCCTTCTCACACATAAGACAGCACAGGACATACTGTGTCACAAGGTCTGGATTGCCAGGAAATAATGGAAGGATTTACCACTATGAAATCAGCAACCAAGAGAGTGATTTACATTTACATAAGCAACTTTCATCCCAGAGAATCCCTAAGCAACACCATGTATGTCCAGGCTTTTTAAACCTCATGTGCACTTAAATGCAAAAGCACAACACTCTTGCTGATGAAGTTCTATGTAAAAGATATAGGTGACAAACTATTTATAACACATTGACCATCATCAATATACCTTCTGCTCCTTACAGCTCTGTACTTATCTAAAAATCTCCAAACAAAGCCTGTGAGCATCTTCAACTCACAGACACTTCAAAACGAAGTCACCTGCACTTCCCTGCCTCTGAGATGTACAACTTAATGGGACAAACTTGCCTGTACTCTTCCTCTGACCTGAAAACTTAGCAGTATTGAAATCTAAAAGTCTTTACTACTAAAAACCCCTTTGGGTTGGAATACAATTAATGCCTTGTAAATACAACATGGTTTTAGCCGTGAAACATTTTACAGCACCACACTTTGAATGCTACATTCTTGGCTACAAAAAGATTCTTTTAGGCACTGTCATACTTGAGTAGTTTCTTAGTTACTCCTTCCACTCATATGAATTTATGGTAAATGAAGAATTCGTTTTTCAGCATGGAAGGATTCCTTTAAAGCACTGATTATGCACTTTCAAAATATGGCTGCATCTTAGGACTATGCAGAAAACAAACCTAAGTTTGTTTCTGAAGAACTAGCAGTGGAGATTACCAATTTGGAGCAAAGAACATGAATTGCAGAGAGACAGCAGAACACTCTTCTGGTTTTTTAATCCTTTTACTACAACACGAGGGTCTGTTGCATCAGAAATTATTTCTTTTCACAGAATCACCAAGGTTGGAAGAGACCTCAAAGATCATCAAGTCCAACCTGTCACCACAGACCTCATGACTAGACCATGGCACCAAATGCCACATCCAGTCCCCTCTTGAACACCTCCAGGGACGGCGACTGCACCATGTCCCTGGGCAGCCCATTCCAATGACTAACAACTCTTTCAGTGAAGAACTTTCTCCTCACCTCAAGCCCAAAGTTCCCCTGGCACAGCTTGAGACTGTGTCTTCTTGTTCTGGTGCTGGTTGCTTGGGAGAAGAGACCAACCCCCTCCCTTCAGGCAGGCTAAACAATCTCAGCTCCCTCAGCCTCTCCTCGTAAGGCTTGTGCTCAAGGCCTCTCCCCAGCCTTGTTGCCCTTCTCTGGACATGTTCAAGTGTTGCAATGTCCTTCTTAAATTGAGGGGCCCAGAACTGGACACAGTACTCAAGTTTTGTCCTGAGACACAGGATAAGAAGGGTAAGAAGACACAACTATTCTTTTTCTTAGTTGGTAGAACACAGAAAACGCCTAGAGGAATCTGTAACTGCGGGAGCCTTGCTGGACTGGACTTGTGGAAGCCAACAGCAAAGCCACATCTTACGCCTAGGCTCTATCAGTGTTGCATTTGGAAGGGAAATCAATCACAGGGTGAGGGGAAAGTGATGGCCAAAAGACAAGCTAGAATCAGCAAAAATATTTAAGATTGACATCGTTACTAAGCAGTCCACAAAATAGACATGTCAGAGAAGACCAACAGAATATTACTACCCAGCCAACATTATCTGAACCTCTGTCACAGAGATAGATTTGTATAGACCACATTCTATATCAAGACCACCCCACCCCCCAAAAAAAATTCTAACATCACCTAGATGGCTGCTGGCACCTGCTTGCTCCTCTTCCTTCACAGAAAGAGCTCAAATTACTCTGCTCATAGGTACTTCAATAGAATAGAATAGAATAGACCAGACCAGGTTGGAAGAGACCTTCGAGGTCATCGTGTCCAACCCATCATCCAACACCATCTAATCAACTAAACCATGGCACCAAGCACCCCATCCAGTCTCCTCCTAAACACCTCCAGTGATGGCGACTCCACCACCTCCCTGGGCAGCACATTCCAATGGCTAATCTCTCTTTCTATGAAGAATTTCTTCCTAACATCCAGCCTAAACCTCCCCTGGCATAGCTTGAGACTGTGTCCATAGCTGCCAAATGAAATGCTACTTGATAACTGTGGGCCTTTGACAAACACTCATCAGTGAAAGCCACACCCAGCCCAATTTCATAAAGAGCAAGAACTGCTATCTCAGGAGAGCAGTGGTTAGTGAAAGCAACATCAGTTGCCTTTACTGAAGGTTGAACTGGCACATGCAGATACTCAGACCTGTGCTTCACATTTACACTGAAGACCAGCACAATCATTCAGCATTCCTGAAAGCCATCTCTTAGGTCAGCATAAGCCTCAAGGTGGAATAAGCTTGCATTACTGTGGTATCTTTCAATAATATCAAAGCGCTCACAAAGTTTATCAAGCTTCACAATATTCTTGAGGCATACAGTGATTTAATTCCCATCTTACAGATGGGGTCACAGCCTCAGTAAAGAGTGATGTACAGATGTATACTAAAGGAGTCAGCAACTGTGCCAGAATTCAGGCTCTGAAAGATGAGCTCTGTCAAGTCTTGCTGCAGCATTTAAAAATATTAACACCGTCCTTGGTACACAACACCACTGTTCTTCCCCTGGTGAATGAGACAGCAGGATTTGCTTCAATTGTAGTTCACAATTTGGCATGTCTTGTTTTGAAATGCCACAGAGGGTGGAGGCGTGCACAAAGCCAGGCTGTGAATCAGAGCAGGTGAGGCACATGGGCCACTCCTCCCAGTGTGCTATGAAAACATCTCTGACATAGTAGTGGTAAATAGCTGATACTGATAAAGCCTTAAACCACTGAAGCAATCACAGTTCAGTGATTGTTAGCTAGAGCCTCAAGAACTGGAATCAGATACCTAATGCTTTCCTGAATCATGAAATCCTCATGTGACCTCTTTCCACCTCATGGTGTTCTATCATGCACCTGATCTGAGAGATCGTTCAGGATTACCCAGAATGGTGACAACAGATCTGCTGCAGATTAAGACAGCCTCAAAAATGTTACTGTCGCTATCAATAAATACCAAAATTATATCCGCTTAAAAAAAAATTAGATTCCTTCTCTGTAGAACAATTACTTTGTTCTCCTAATCAGATTTCCCTACCTTGCGAGGCAGCAGCGCTCTGCTTGCGCTCAGCTGCACAAAATGGTGTTCACAAGAGCTTCAAATGCAGAAGCTACAAACAGTGGTCCTTCACGTGACCGCACAACGCCAGCCAGCGAAGACACTTGAAGCTAAGGGCAACGACATCCCTGCCAATGAATGCCCAGGGAGCCACTCAACTTATGTTCCAGGTCATAGATCCTGGGATGTGCAGATATTTTGTCCTGAGTGACCCCATATATAAAAGGAAACTCCCATAGTCCCTCCCACTTGTAGGAGCTGAGTACTGTGTCCAATTCTGGGCCCCTCAGTTTAGGAAGGACACTGAGACACTTGAACATGTCGAGAGAAGGGCAACAAGGCTGGGGAGAGGCCTTGAGCACAAGCCCTATGAGGAGAGGCTGAGGGAGCTAGGATTGTTTAGCCTGGAGAAGAGGAGGCTCAGGGGTGACCTCATTGCTCTCTACAACTACCTGAAGGGAGGTAGTAGCCAGGTGGGGGTTGGTCTCCTCTCTAGCAACCAGCACCAGAACAAGAGGACACAGTCTCAAGCTGCACCAGGGGAAGTTTAGGGTTGAGGTGAGGAGAAAGTTCTTCACCGAGAGAGTCATTCGCCATTGGAATGGGCTGCCCAGGGAGGTGGTGGAGTCACCGTCCCTGGAGGTGTTCAAGAGGGGACTGGATGTGGCACTTGGTGCCATGGTCTAGTCATGAGGTCTGTGGTGACAGGTTGGACTCGATGGTCTTTGAGGTCTCTTCCAACCTTAGTGATACTGTGATACTGGGCTGACTGCAGTTCAAAACCCTGTGGGGCCAAAGACCCGATCCCTTTGACCCCAAAGCAGGGAAAGAGTTACATCTCTCTGCGAAGCCAATAAAAACCTCTCTTGATTATAATTTAGATAAGAGCCACTGGATTGAATAATAATGTCTGAAACTCCCCTGGCTGTTTCACCTTGAGACGTCCATCACTGGGTTAAACATGATGCTAATTGCATTTGGATTGATTAATTTCTCTCACTCCTGTCTATTCGAATAATGCTTAACAAAATAATCACAGCACCCAGAGCCAAATCTTCTCCGTCAAAGGAATGAAGCCATCAGAACCAGCAGAGATGAAAGAAATGAAGATGACCCGTAATTACTGCTACGGTGAGAGCATTACCATATTACAGAAAATGAGCCAGGGTTGGGGGGGGAGGGGGCTGCCATTATTATTTATTTTTTAATGGAACCTCACAGCCCAAGAATGCAGATCTGACACAAGAGCAGCACACAGGAAGATGGAACGGAAGAAACTGTGCTTTGAAACGGCAAAACACAGCGGCTGCTGGGACTCTGGATACACTGAGGGTCTTGTGCTGTGAGCTGCTCTGCATCCACTTCATTTTTTCATTGCAGTAATACTTTGTATATGACTAGCATAGAGATTGAAGATGCCTGCCTTCCCAGAGTGATCCTCAAGTACCTGCAACAGAACTCACCCATAACCCTCATGCTGACACAGAGGGCTACCAGGAGGCTGGATGTGGCTCTGAGCAATCTGCTCTAGTGCGAGGTGTCCCTGCCCATGGCAGGGGGGTTGGAGTTAGATGATCCTTGAGGTCCCTTCCTACCCCAACAATTCTATGATTGAGAGATTAGAGCACATGCCATGTGAAGAGACTGAGAGCTCTGGGCCTTTTTAGTCTGGAGAAGAGAAGACCGAGAGGGGATTTAATAAATGTTCATAAATATCTGAGGACTGGGGGTCAAGAGAGAGGGGACAGGCTCTGCTCAGTTGCACCCTGGGATAGGACAAGGGGTAATGGATATAAACTACAGCACAGGAGGCTCCACCTCAACATGAGGAACTTCTTCACTGTGAGGGTCACAGAGCACTGGAACAGGCTCCCCAGAGGGGTTGTAGAGTCTCCTTCTCTGGAGACTTTCAAGACCCATGTGGATGTGTTCCAGTGTGACCTGTGCTAGATTCTATGGTCCTGCTCTGGCAGGGGAGTTGCATTCAATGATCTTCGGAGGTCCCTTTCAACCCCTAACATCCTGTGCTCCTGTGACACCATTCTCCTTTAACATCATTACAATTCATCTTTGAATGCTGCCATTCAGATTTTTAAACCACAAGATCTAACCTGATGCTCAAAGGAAACCCAGCATGCAAGGAGCTGCTTTCTTAAATGCTGATTCCTATCTGAAGCCAGCTATAAATCCCTTCAGCAGCTGCAGCAGATCACTTTCAACCATTCATTATGCTGGTTCTGTAAAGATATCAAATGTATTAAGTCTGGAAGAATTTAAACGATGATTCAGACAAAAAAAAAGGAAAAAGAAAAAAGCCCAAACCAAAGCCACAACCCTAACATCCAAATGGAAGGCCTTCTGCTCCCTTTATTCTCCAAAATACACTCCCAAAGCCCCTCTCATTTGACAAACAAATAGCTTGGCAATTGTGTGAGATCTTCAGACACCTGTGCACTGCAATTCTAATTGTGATTTATACAGTTCACTTCTCTCAGTGCTGCTTGTGTCTGCCCCCTAGTCTCAGACTGAAGAAAAAAAAACAACCAAACAAAAACCCCAAAACAACAACAACAACACAACCAGCAGCTTAAAATATTTGTTCTGGAATGAAGCCAAGGTCAAATACACACAAACATTTCACATGCCCAAAATGTCAAAACCTAAGACCAGGTGCTGACTCATGAAACTAAACACAGGGGAAAAAACATGTTCAAGTATTTTATAAGGCTTAAAGAAAGACATTCAAGTTATGTCTCTAACATTAAAAGCAGTATGAAAGGCAAATTTATATCAAAGTTGAGGATTTTTTCAAGTATACCTGAAAGGCTCTCTGCTAGCATTAAGTTATCACTGGAACAGAGCTTGGGAGAACTTTGACCATATTGCTCCAGATGCTGGAGAGAAATGGTGGAGTATAAATCAGGCCTGATTTAACCAGAAGCATTCTAAGGGCTCTCTTCCTATGTGCTTGTACCAAAATGAAAATAATACCTTCTGGCTTTCCAACCCTGAGGGGCGAACAAAGAGTTCTGGATGATTGAGATTTTCTCACTGCATCATCTCAAAGAGGAACTGTCTTTATCAAATAACATGGAGAAATTAAATTACAACTGTTTACTCAAGAGCTCTTAAGCATAAAACACAGAAAGAAACTAAGCAGAGAGGTCTGCACTGAACATACACACAGCTGGGTATGAAAGGTTTCTGGATGTGAACAGACCCTTCTCAGATGGCATACAGGCAGAAATGCTACCTAAGCTGCCACAAAGTAGTGCACCATAATATGGAGCCCCTGGCTACACGGTAAAGCAGGTAGTTAGCAGTTGGGAGCAAAGCAGGTGAACCTTGAAAGTAACAATTTTTTCAAGTCTTATCAGTGGCCAGGGCAAAATCTGAGCCCAGAAGCCAATAGCAACAAAGGGATTAGGAGTTATTAGGAGAAGAGAGAATTACATATTTACAGCACAGTTACTGAAAAAATAATCGTGTACTGATTATGTAAGTCCCTATACTCCTTTTGGCTAATAATGCTGGGATACAAGCTGCATGGTTATGCAAGCCAGGGCACACAAATCCCATCAAAAGACATCAAGGTATGTTTATGGGAAGGCTTGCAAATCTGGTTCAAGAACTGTATAGCTTCCTTGAACTCCAAAAGATAGAAACAAGCCCCTGTCAATAGCTGTTAAGCAGAACTTTAACTTCTGTCAACCATCTCCATGGGAAGAGAGATCTGAATGAAAGAAGCTCGTACTATGGTAGTCTGTATTTATTGGTCCAGAGGTATGTCTTTACAAATCAGGCTATGTTTTAAAAATGAATTCTAATCCCAGGATTCCTTACTGAAACATTTTTCCACATAGAGGACTGCTGCTCTTGATGTGACAATGAATTCTCAATACTGAAGGTTGCTATGAAGAGAAGGTTCCAGTGCTCCATCACCCTCACCATAAAGAAGTGTCTCCTCATGTTGAGGTGGAACCTCCTGTGTTCTAGCTTGTACCTGTTTTTCCTTGTCCTGCCACTGGGCACCACTGAAAAGAGCCTGGCACCTTCCTCTTGACTCCTCAGACAGACATTGATCAGATTCCCTCTCAGACTTCTCTTCTCAAGACTAAGCAGCCCCAGTTCTCCCAGTCTTTCCACATAGGAGAGATGTTCAAGTTTCCTGAAACCCAGAACTAAAGCATACTAGTCAACAGCCATTCCTAAAGAAACAAGCCAAAACAGACAAACCAACATTTTCCATTCCAGAAAGTCTACTGAGAGCAGTCCAGTAAGTTTTGGTACTGTTTTGATTCTGAAAATCTCATGTTTATTCCCAGTCTACACAATCCACTGATCCAAGTCCATGTCTACCATTACTTTTTTCTCTTATGAATGCTGAATACAATGACATAGCTGTCTTTTAATAAGCAGAGCATTGTTCATCATCCTTTACTGGAAATGAAGCATGGAGGCACTACAGCTAAGCAGATGGAAAACCACCTACAAGACCACTGAAAGTAAAGCAGGTGGTGGTGATGGCCATGAGGAATTTCCATAGATTCAGTAACTGGTGAGATTACTCTGAGGCTGAGGAGCACTGAAGAAAATTCAGAAGCCAGGAGATCCCAGAAGACTCCATGATCCAGTGACAATGGGACTATCGGATATTCAGAAATAGAAAGGCACAACGGAGAGGAGGTATAAGTAAAAGGAGGATATAAGGAAAAAAGTGATGAGTGCAGAAAAAATAATCTATGAGACGAGCACAGGTCAAATGCTAAGGTGTACAGTACAGTATCATGAGAGAAAAACTGAACAGAATCAGAGACTCATTCAGGTTTGAAAGGACCTTGGCAGATCTCCAGTCAGCCTTCTGTTCAGAACAGGCTGCTCTAGGATTTAGCCACTCATGTCTTAAAAACATTCATGGATGGAGACTCCACAACCTCTCTTGGCAATCTCTCCAGTTAACTGCTCCATACTGAAAAACTCCAATCTTGAATCCAGTCAGAAACCTTCTTGCTTCCATTTAAGACTGTTGTCTCTTGTTGTCCTACACTTGTCTGCACCACTGTGCAGAGCTTGACTCCATCTTCTCAATAGCCTTCTCACAGGACCTAGCAGGCAGCTATCAGGTCTCTGTGAAATCATCTCTTGTCCATGCTGAACAAGCCCCATTCCCTCAGCCTCTGTTCACAAGGCAAGTGCTGCAGCTCCCTAATCATCTTGGTGGCCCTTTCTTGAACTCATTCTAGTTTACCACTGTCTTCCTCACGCTGAGAAACAGAGGACACAACTCGATATGGCACTGCAGATTCAGTTTAATGACTGCTGAGTAGAGGTGGACAACGACCTCCTTTGATCTGCTGGCCATGCTCCTATCAACAGAAGTACATGCTGTAATAATTCACTTCTCAAATATTACCTGCTTGCTGTGTTCCTGTTCAACACTGTTTTCTAGCCTTTAACCCTCCATCTAGCCACTGCTTGGCTTATTGTTTCAGCAAACCTAAGCATCACAGTTAAGGGTCAGTGTATTTTATGTCTAAAGACAGAGGGGGAACTGTTTGCTCCTCAGAGTTTTTTTATGCATACATTGGCAGATAAAAATTGTAAGCATTAGGGCAAAAAAATTAATATGCTCTCTGTTTTCAAGTAAGACAGGTACTAGGCATGAAAATCTTGAAGCAACCCAGAGAACTATCTGTTGAGAACCGAATGACAGCTTGGCTTGCTCCCCAGAAACATCCATCACCCAGCCCTTTTCTGCTGGGATTTGTGTTGAATGACGTCTTCTGCAGGTTAACAATTAGTTTTTAGCATAAGAGTCCTGTGTCATCGTTGTCATCTCCCCAGGAGAGAGAAACAGGCTGAGTGATTTTTAGATTATATGCTCTGATAAGACACAGGCTCCTGACTCCCTGTGTGCTTGTGCCATGCAGGCCACCTGCTCTGTGGAGCTGCCACCAGGGACACACTCAAAAAGGTTTAATAATAATGTTCTCTCTAGAGATGTAACTCGGAGCATGCTCTGAATTTACACTGCCTAAAATCTTGTATATAAAATCCTATCAACAGATAGAATCTAAGAGCTGTTGCTAAAAGAAAGAAAACAAACTGCAGAAATGTCATTCCCTATTAAACAAGAATCTGCCAGGTCTGTAGTCATAAAACCTGTAAGTAAACACAGGACTGATAGAGCAGAGCAGTGATCTACTCAGTCAGGTATCCTGTCTGACTGCACCCAATATCAGAAGCATCACAGGAACATAAAAGCAAGCAATGAAGACCTATGGAATAATTGCCTCTGAAAGACTCCTCTTCTTCCTAAGTGCTTCTTTTATATCCTGAAGCAGTTGATATTTCCTACTTCACTTTATATATTATTCTGTTCTAACTAGCAATATTCTTATCATCCATTTAATTGCCTGATACCTTTTCAATAGCTGCTTGATCTAGGGGAAAAAATTGTCTACAAATTATAATAAAATTAAATCCCAGTGTGGTAGAAAGTTCCACATCAAATTATTCACCAAATAAAAAACATTCCTTCTTGATACTTTTAGTCTGCATAGCTTCCATTTTTTTCCTGAGTTCCTGCTCTCTTCTTCTTTTATGAGTTGGGAGTCAACAGGAATTTTCAATTCATCTTCTTAACTGTAGATATGTAAAATAACAACTGCAGTGCCTTTCAAAAATCAAAGAGAGACACTTTTCCCCCCCCAGTCTCATTAAGAACTCTCCTGGTTTATAAGCAGCTCTCTAAACCTGAATGGTGTATTTCCCACTATCTCAGAATTATTCCTACCAAAAGACTGCCTGAAGTAACAAAAGTATCTGAAGTTCCAAGAGAGACAACGAGGCTTACTTCCTCCCTGGGAAAAGATGATGAAACTTTACAGAGAAATAGAGGTTGTAAAATACAAACTGAAGTCAAGAATAATAGTTGGGAATCAGCACAATAATTTCATAGTAGCATAAGTCAGGGTTGGAACGGACCACAAGGATCATCTAGTTCCAACCCCCCTGCCATGGGCAGGGACACCCCACACTAGATCAGGCTGGCCAGAGGCTCATCCAGCCTGGGCTTAAACACCTCCAGGGATGGGGCCTCAACCACCTTCCTGGATAACCTATTCCAGGCCTTCACCATTCTCATGGTGAAGAACTTCCTCCTCACATCCAGCCTGAATCTCCCCACCTCCAGCTTCATTCCATTCCCCTTAGTCCTATCACTCCCTGATAGCCTGAAAAAGTCCCTCCCCAGCCTTCTTGTAGGCCCCCTTCAGATACTGGAAGGCCACAATGAGGTCACCTCGGAGCCTTCTCTTCTCCAGACTGAACAACCCCCAACTCTTTCAGACTGTCCTCATAGGAGAGGTGCTCCAGCCCTCTGATCATCCTCGTGGCCCTTCTCTGGACACCTTCCAGCACCTCCATATCTCTCTTGTAATAGGGGCTCCAGAACTGGAGGCAGTACACCAGGTGGGGTCTCACCAGGGCTGAGGAGAGGGGGAGAATCACCTCCCTTGACCTGCTGTATCGGGTTTTTTTGCTGTATCTTGGAGATTCACTCAAGCCTGAAGACATACAGAGGTAGAGCAATCTGCTCTGCTTCACCATGCTGGGTACTCTGAGTCCACCTGGCTGTTGAGGACCATCCTAGGAGCTCAGGAAGCTTAAGGGGTACACCAACTGCACACAAACTCCAATTACTTTGTGTAACTAAATCCTCTGGTAAATTCCGATAGATTTGTCATGACAATCCTGCCAAACAGCAAGTTTTTAGTTTAGAAACATCAAAACCCTTATAAAAAACACCCTCAATATACAAAATAGCAGAACAGTTTAGCATTACTATCATACCACCCTCTATCCACCTCTGCTTAGGCCAATTCTGTTTAAACCTACTCTTTACAGGACTACTGAAATGACAGATTTTTGTTAAGGAAATAAACTACACCACTGCAGTTTACCTAAAACTTTGTGATTATAAATGCAAGTGAAGATCATGCTTAATTTGTAAACTGTCAGACTGACCTAACCAGAAGTAACAGCAAATTACAATTGCTTTACAGCTTCTTGAAAAAAAGATTTTGCTATGACATCAAGTATTTAAAGATATTATGATCCTTCAAGCAACCTGCAGTTCACACCAAAAGTAAAGGTCTGGAGAACAAATTTTACTCCATCCTCTTTTATAATAGAAGAAAAAAACATGTTGCCATCTTTCAACTTCAACTGTGTCCTCTTCTGTTTCCCATAATAGTTCTGAGTGGTGGGCATGGTGGTGTTGGGTTGACAGTTGGACTTGATGAACTTAAGAGGTCTTTCGTGACTTCAATAATTCTATGATTCTATAACTATCTCAAATGCAACAAAATTCAAAACCCACCTGGATGCATTCCTGTGCAGGCTACCCTAAGTGATCCTGCTTTGGCAGGGGGGTTGGACTCAATGATCTCTTGAGGTCCCTTCCAACCTCTAATGTACTGTGATGCATGTGTTCAGTATAAAAGTTGTGTGGTTTAAAAGCTTTCTGCAATTAATAGGCTAAAACAACTGCATACCCCACCAGACAGCACTTGCTTCCTATTCCTGACACAGTCACTCCTGCTATGACTTCTTCACCCATTCCTTAGGACCCCCTCATCCATGAATTAGTATATCTCTCTATTAGCATATAACTCTATGAAGTTCAAAGATTGAGGAAACAAAATTATTATGAAACAAGGAAATCTCATTTTAATCTCATGAATAGTGTTTTAGATCTGAGGCTTAGATCCAAGCCAATTGAAGTGCCAGACTGAAGTGTCTACATTGAGAACCTCAAATCCACAGAAATACATAAATGCCTCCAAAACAGCAGTTCAGCTTATTTACAATCTGACTGCATGCACAGCTTGCAGTGACTCTGTCTCTGATTTGGAGAGTCCAAGCAGGTGCCAGAAAGTAACAGGTGTAGGCACTGGTCCCAGACATGAGGACTATCTTTTTGTGGCATTTCCTAGAACTGCTTTCTTGAGCAGACAGTCAAAAGAACCTTAAAGACTCCTCCTGTTTTCATGTCATCAAACCCCTTCAAGGAATACTCCACAAAGATTATTCCATACATTAGCCCATGTAATGGCAAAGCAGAGGCAGCCAACACATTTAAGGTGTCAACAAAAAGAGGAAAATTGGCTAGGATGCTAGATTGACAAATACCTTTAAAAAAACCAAAACCACACACAGCAAGCTAGCAATGTTGATGTACAGCTTGAATAATTATTTTGATGCCTGCTACATGGTGTACAAATACAGGACAAGTTATTTTTACTTTAAGGAGCTTAGGGCAGACACTGTATAAATACAGACAGACAAAAGAGGCACACAGTTAGATGAGACAACATCAAAAATTACCACACTCACAAGTCATAATCTCAGCAGTTATCAAGATTTCTGTACACTGCACATGGCAGGTGGAAGGAGGATGAGGATGTGGATGTTTAGAGTGTGCCCTCAAAGCATGCAGGGAAACCAGTTTCTTAAAAAACAGCAGTGGCATAGAACAGAATAGAACAGCTTGGAAGAGACCTTTGAGATCATCGAGTCCAACCTACCATCCAACACTATCTAATCAACTAAACCATGGCACCAAGCACCCCATCCAGTCTCTTCCTAAACACCTCCAGTGATGGTGACTCCACCACCTCCCTGGACAGCCCACTCCAATGGCCAATCACTCTCTCTATGAAGAACTTCTTCCTAACATCCAGCCTAAACCTCCCCTGGCACAGCTTGAGACTGTGTCCTCTTGTTCTGGTGCTGGTTGCCTGGGAGAAGAGACCAAGCCCCACCTGGCTACAACCTCCCTTCAGGTATTTGTAGACAGCAATAAGGTCTCCCCTGAGCCTCCTCTTCTCCAGGCTAAGTAATTGGCACTTGTGACAAACTGGAAGTGTTTGTTGTCTTCCTGTTGCTGAGTGCAGTATATTAGATACAGCACACACATACACACACTAAAGAGGGAAAAAAATAAAGGGAAAGAAAATGTTTGATACCATATCAAAGTGTGTGGACAACCATATGGAGATCTTGATCACAGTGAAAATGAAAAGCTCATCTTTGTGAGTGGAACAAGATTAGTTAAGAACAAAAGTTAAAGATGCTGAAAAAAGGGTAATATTGTAAGAACCTGGATAAGAGCTGTGTGAATAGATAGGAAAGGTTTTATTCCATCGGTGTTAATATAGAAAAGTGAAAGAATATTTGGATTGTAATTTGGATGCTTGGAATTACTGGGGAGTCTAACATTATACTTGGTCACAAAGCTAAATCAGGGACAGCACAGCAGCAGTGTTGACAGTCACCAAAAGAGGGATCACAAACAATTTGTTTGGAACAGAAGGAAGAGAGAGTTATAAGCACTGGTTTCCACATCTACTCAGATCCTCAGATATAAAGGAAATGAAAGGTCTGGCAGAAAGCATTTTTATCCCACAGGCTCTAGAAAGGCAGCAATGTTCATTAGCTCCCAGTGTGGTCTAAATACTCTGAAATGGGAATGTTGCTAGCAGTCACAATACAGAGCAATATACATAAACAGTATGAGGCAAACAAAGCCATGAACCACAGTTCTAATGTAAGCTTTCATGCTGACTCCACATGATGGTTGTATTTTGCATACATAAATGTTGTAATTGTTTTCAAATTATTTGGCCACTCAGGACTAACAAAATGCACTCCTTTGCATGAGTACAGTAATTACAATAAACAGCATATTTACTGAAAAGAAAGATTAGAGATAAAAAAATACAAAACAGACAGGAAACAAAGGTAAGTACTACAGAACTGTTGTCTTCATGCAACCCCACTTCTTCATGGGGTTCAACAAGAACAAGTGCAGGGTTCTGCATCTGGGCCAGAACAATCCTCACTATCAATACAGACTAGGGGATAAGATGATAGAAAGCAGCCCTATGGGGAAGGACTTGGGGGTGCTGATGGGTGAGAAGCTGTATGTGAGCAGGCAGTGTGAGCTTGCAGCCCAGAAGGCAAATCACATCCTGGGCTGCATCAAAAGATGCATTGCCAGCAGATCCAGAGAGGTGATTCCAACACTTTGCTTTGCTGAGACCTTACCTGGAGTACTGTGTCCAAGTCTGGAGCCCTTAATATAGGAAGGGCATGGACCAGATGGAGCTGGTCCGGAGGAGGGCCACAAAAATGATCAGGAGGCTGGAGCACCTCTGCTACGAAGGCAGGCTGAGAGACCTGGGGGTATTCAGCCTGGAGAAGAGGAGGCTCTGGGGAAAATGAATAGCAGCCTTCCAGTACCTGAGGGAAGGCTACTAGAAGGATGGAGAGGGACTGTTAAAGGCAAATGGTGATACGACAGGGGGCAATGGCTTCAAACTAGAGAAGAGCAGATTTAGACTGGATATTAGGAAGAAGTTCTTTACTATGAGGGTGGTAGAACACGAACAGGTTGCCCAGGGAGGTGGCTGGAGTCCCATCCCTGGAGACATTCAAAGTGAGGCTCAACAGGGCTCTGGGCAGCCTGATCTAATTGAGGATGCCCCTGCTGACTGCAGAGGGGATTGGACTGGATGACCTTTGGAGGTGCCTTCCAACCCAGACTATTCTATGACTCTGATTATCAGCTTTGCTGCTGTAGCCAGTTGCCATTTGAACCATTACACTACAGCTACATCTAACTGTCCTCATGATTTAATAAAAAGCTAAGCAATACCCACTCTAAATATCATCAATATCCACAATCTCTCTTCCTCCCAGTGACCCACATGCAAAGGGCCTACGAACTCCTTCTTGTCACCAGTCTAAGAAATGCCCTTCACTGGGCAGATGAAGTCAGTGGCTTAAAGAACTTACATCCTCTCTGGAATTCAGGAGCAGGTTTGAGCAGGACTAGCCAAAAAGATGAGTACTTAACATTGCCTTTGGTGCTAAGCTTACTGAAAGACCACTGTGTATTCACCCACATGACACAAATACCAGGAGGACTGGCAGGCAAGCAGATGGACAGACAAATAATATAAATGAGGAAAAAGAAGACTACTAATAGAGACTGCCCAAATGCTAAATGTTTAAAGGGATACTGTGAAATCCTGAAAACAGATTTTCTTGCAGGCTATATCACACCAGTCTTAAATTCCTTTCCTGTTAATCCATGGATGTGTTGGCTTTTGTTTTACCCACGAGGCAGGGGGCACTCCAAATTCTCATTAGGAAGTGATCTGCAACAGTGCACCAGAGAAAAGGGATGAGTACATATGGCCTGCAGGATTTCAGATTCCAGCTAAGGCACTGCTGAGCAAGAAGAGAGAGCGGTGGGTACATTTTCAATGCCACCTGCTGGATAAGAATGGACAACTCCAATACAGGTGAGAAACCACTGCTTTCCAGCTATCACCATGAACCCATACTAACAGTTCCCTCCTCTTCCTACATTCCTTCAATTGAGATAAAAATTGAAGTTGTCTTGATAAGCACATTTTATTCTGCACACTCTGTCAGTGCATCCATGAAAGTAGGTAAGCCAACAGCCATGAAAATATTCGGATGCACAAAGTCGCTGCTGAGAATTCAGGTGGCTCCGACAGTGGAAAATATGGAAAACACCTTAACTGAGATTTGATGAGAAGAGTCTGATGCCAAGATTTCAAAACACATTTCTGTACTGGGCCCATCACATCTCCCATTCTAGAATGGCTAATACTCCCTTCTGAAGACAGCAATAAAATGTCACAAGAGAAGAGGTTTTCCTCTTGCCTGAGAAACTAAACTGGAGAAACTAACAACTGTCAGTCTTAACTAAAGGAGGAGAAACAGACTTGCATGTCACAATAAAATGGAATAGACCACTATTCTGAAAGGACAACTAACTTCTATTGCTGAGGAAATCCAACAGCAAAAACATCCTAAAATTTGAGGACAGGTATTTTACAGAACATTAGGGGTTGGAAGGGGCCTCGAAAGATCATCTAGTCTAACCCCCCCGCCCTGCCATCAGAGCAGAATCACCTAGAGTATATCACACAGGAACACATCCAGGAGGGGTTTGAATATCTCCAGAGACAGAGACTCCACAACCTCTCTGGGCAGCCTGTTTCAGGGCTCTGTTACCCTCACAATGAAAAAGTTTTGCCTCATGTTTAGGCAGAACCCCCTGTGCTCCACCTTGTATCCGTTGGCTCTTGTCCTCTTGTTGGGCATCACTGAGAAGAGCCTGAGTGAATAAATGGCCAGCTTGATCTTGAAGATGGGCAAACCTTTCTGACTTCTGTGAATTATAACTCACATGCAAAACTTCACTAAACATGTCTCAACCATTTGCAGAAACCACTGATGCTCCAGATATCCATCATTTCTCATAAAGGACATCTGGACATGTTCCTTTTGTGCTAGTATAGCCAAAGAACTTCTCGGTGATCTGGTGGAATGGGCCTATTGATCTGTCATGACATTTAGACAACTTACTGGATTCAGTAGGAAAAAAAAGGGACAGACATGAAATGAGAGTCTGACATGAGTTTGATATATTTGGTAAGAGATGCAGCCACAGACTGTAGTCTCAGCTCCTCAAATACAAAAATTGTCCTGGCTGATGTGAAAAAACAACAATTGTTAATAAACAGATATTCTGCTCTTCACTGCTCCATATGGCAGTCTGATGGATTAAACACCAGCAGAGTGTTGATCACTCTAAAAGCTCATATTGAGATGATCTGGAAAATCTGTCTATCTACAATTTGCGAATTCTGGTTAATTTAATTAAAATGCTGCATCGCTAAGTGCCTTAATATGTGGAAAGCCATAAGCTTGTGAGGTTCCTGGCAACGTCTGCCTTCAGAAGCTACAGAACAAACTATCAAGAGTCTCCTTTTTAATTTGGAATACACAAAAGACGACTCCTCAGCTAGAAAATGAGTCTAAGTTTACATGCAGGGAGAAAAGAGCAGAAAAATCTCCAAAACAGGCAGAGGGGCAGGTGAGGCGAAGGATGCCAGTAGCATAAGAGAAGCGTAAGAGAAACAAGGACACAGGCTGTCAAATGGTGACTTTTTTGAAAGAGGCCAGACAAGGTTAAAGGAAACTAGATAGGCTACAAATAGTTAGCATACTAAGAAATGGAGAGAGAGAGAGAGAGAGAGAGAGAGAGAGGGGTGGAGTTCTGGAGAGGAACTGTCACCTTGCAAGAGGAAAAGGCCAGGAAGTCTCAAGAGAGAAGGAGCCCACAATGAACATGCTTGGCCAAAGGAAAACCCAATGCTGTAATCTATATTTACCAAAGGAAGCTTGAGATCTGGCTTCTTCTTAAATTGAGACAGACTACAGCACATACACAATCAATTACTGCAGTTTAGCTAAGGGATGGTACGTGTTCATTTTCAATTTGGTGTCAACACCATGAAAGAGAATCATGAGGCTGAGCCAGCTTAGAAAATTGGTTTTGTTGCTAGAAGTATGTCCAGATGAAAGAATAGAGATACTGAAAAACCCCTCTGATAAAAGACAAGTGAGTAAACTGCTGGAATGTGGAAGCAAATGACAGTTTGGTGTCTAGGGTTAACACAGCCTGCTCTCACAAGCAAGCCCCCCACCTCACACACAGATGGGAGGGGAAAGTAACACAAAAAACCCTCTGGGTTCAGGTAAGCAGTTTAATGGGATCACACACTACAATTACCTTAGCAAAAGCAGCAGAGGAAGCCAATGATAAAAACAGTTCCCCCCACCCAAGCATGCAGAAGCCAGCATAGCAGAAAAGACCAAAACCCCAAAATCCAAAGCCAGAAGCAGCAACCAGAACAAGAAGCCGCTCATGTTACAAGCTGAACTTCAAGCCCCATGATACTTTGCTCCAGCCAGCACTTTCATTTCAAAGCTGGCATGATGGCAGCGTGGTATCGAATACACATTCAGCAGATTCAACTCAACCCATGACATTTGTGAAACAGCTGAAAAACCTCTTCCTGCTATTTGCAGCAGCTCTGGTCTGATGAAAGCCAAAGCTTTCCTGGTACACTCGTTACTGTCACCAGAATGGACCTAGTACTGCATTTCTAACACTAAATAATATCTGCTTTTGTTCTTCCTAAACCAAAGATGATGAATCTGGGTTCAGTTCTTAGCAGCCGAAGCTGAGGTTTTCCAGACATGATTGCTAAAATTTGAGAGGAGTCTGAAAAGAGGAATGTGGTGTTGTCAGGGAGGTACCATGGAAGAACAGATGTAAGTACCCACGTTACTACTGTCTCAGTCTGCTATAATGCAGCTTTCTCAGAACTATTTGGTGTAAAGAGAAAAAATTCTAGAAGGAAGGAACAGCAATATTCCCCAGGAACGCATTAGTTTAGGCTCATTTGTTGTTAAGAAATGTTAAACAGAAACAATTTTGGGTTTTGTTCTGCACAATGATCATCTTGTGTGGAAAAAGAAGAACATTCTCTCTAGTATGGCAGTTAGTTTCCTACTTGTAGATGAGATCTGCCTGCAAAACCTGGGAGGGTCTGCTGAGTTTCTGCAACAGAGCAAATTGTACAACATGTGAACCTGTGAAGGCCTGATGGGTTTTAGTGTCTAGCACAGTATTGCAAAGGAAGACTGTCATCCATTAAAGGTCATTTCAGCTGTGTTTCTACAATTCACTGCATGACAAGAAAGAACATTGGCATTTTATATTGCAAACCCTGTACCAGTTTCTCCCATAATGTTAGAAGGCAAAAAAAAAAAAGAGTAATTAAAAAACAAAGCCATGTGCTAAAAGAATAAGTCCCACTTAAAAAAGAAGCCCATTTCACTCTCCAATATCATGTCTATCCATCCTCTAGATTACTTCCAACTACTTTTCTGGACATGTGACTGTGCTTTCTGGAGCCAAAGTTAATTACTTCCATATTCAAACACAAGAGTACTGATCTTCTACACGAGCATAAGAGCCAAGAAAAAGTGCCTAAGCAATGGGGAGGGGGAAAAAAAACCAACCCTTTCCTTCCCCTAAGTCTTATCTGCAGGCTGGTTTCAAAACAGGAGCAAGTGACAGAACCAAACAAAAGCAGATCTGAAAGGTGAGCAAAGCCCACAAGCCACACCATCATTATTACTGTGTCGACAGCACACTTGTTAAAAAATGTATATTTTAATTTTCTGTATTGCTAAAGGTCCCAATTTGCCCAGGGATCTAGCTAAGCTGCCATTTTCTACCACGACAGAGTCTAATCTTTATTTAATGGATTTAGCATCTATCTTCACTAGAGTGGTCTCCAAGGGAAAGGGGAGGGGAGTATGAAGGGGCATGAAGAGATGATCAGAGCCCCCCTCTCCTTCATCCATCCGGCGCTCATGTTTGTGTTCAAAATTCAATTACCTCCTTATTGATACTTCACAGAGATATTTAAGCTGCAAACATGAAGCCCTGATTTCCCAGGGGGCCATGCCCCTCTCTATTTCACTGCTCTGCTTCCCCCAGGGTGAATTCCTGAGGCGTCCATATTAATAGGTAATCAGTCACAATTCATTTATTAAACAGCTAGCAAGGTTTATCAGCCTGCCCTGATTAGCCGGAAGAAGCCACTGAATTCCTAATTTATTTATGGAAATGTAAGTGTCTTTTTGAATTCCATTCATGAAAGACAGGGGTGCTGTGGGTCTGGCACACTGAATTCTAACAGGCGAGCAGCAGGCAACCCAGAGACCAGGGGCTCTGCAACTTCAGCCCAGGAAACGCACTGTGGTGACCCCAGCGTGATCTATAGATTTAGGGCCAGAACCTTGTATGAGCATTCAGAAGCCAGCTCTTCAAGGAGTAGGTGTTGCCACCCTTTGCAACTAGAGAATTACCGTCCTTGAGCTCTCAGGGCATGGATTAGCTGAAAAAGTTCCCTAAATAGAAGAGGTGATGCAGGGAAAGTGGTTCATAATAAGAGTAATAATAATTTAAAAGAAAGAGAGGAATTTAAGTTCCAACAAAACATTCAGAATAGTGCTAAAAACTACCACCAGGTAATGAACACATTTACATATAAACTTCTTCAGACTGTTACAAGCTCTGTTATTTTTTGCTATGACAGTTTCAATTGAACTCATCTTCACATGCAAGAAACACTGCCACTGTACTTTGACACCAGGACACAAACTCAGTGACGCTGCTGGATTACCAGAAAGTGAAAACGGCTAACAAAACCAGCAACAGCAATGTTGTTTTGCTATGATTTTAAACAGTGAAACATAGTACTCAGTAAAAAGCAGACCTTGAAGCGAAAAGACTTATCATACATGCACTTAATACATCTTAAAGCAATTAGGATACAGCTTCAGGTCACATAAAGCTTATATACAGGCCTCTGAAGGTTCAAGGCCATCACTGGTGAAAAAACACTTCCTTTTTATCCCTTTCAGCTGTATAGTGATCGCTGAAACTCACATTCACTTGAATTTTACCCACTATAGTTACTAACCATAAAAGAACCAGGAATGGAAGACTACAGAAAATGTTTATTTCCTTAATCTTCTGAACACAAATTTATGCCAAGTCGCTTTCACTGTATCCCCCTCTGTGTCTTTTCTGAACAGCTCAACTGGAAGTAAACATAGGGATTGTTTTTAAATTCTCAGACAAAGAGAATGTCCCTTGGGCAGAAGCAGTGGCCAAAAAGGTATTTTTAATTCTTCTTCCCCCCCCCCCCCCCCCCCAAATTATTTAGATCTCAAAAACTGACAGGGTTCAAACAAATGTACAGTGTTATATGGAATATAGACAGAAGGATGTTTAAACATGTTGAGAGCGTTTCTGTAGCCCTGACTCCAAGAAACTGTTATGAAACATTGTTCTCAGTGACTTCAGTACTCTGACCTGATTATTAACTGACTAGGAAAGCATTCCAAAATAACAAGTCAAAGAGTAAATAAATGGGAGGAAGCAGAGGCCACTCCAAAATATTACATCTCACAGAAATTATTTCAGTTCAAGCACAATTCCTTGAAAATGCATTCCAAATAACAATCCAATATCCTACATAGTTTAAAACTGGCTACACCTACGTTTACCCTCTGAATTTACAAGCACAAAGCTCAACAGTTGCATACAAGGCTTTAATTTGCTTAAGATGCCATTACAGGAAAAATTTCACTAGTGTATTGAAAGCGACACAAAATCTCCACTTCAACTAAACTACTACAACCCATACCCTTACATAAAAGAAAAAAAGACATGACTTCTTAAATTACAGTGGTCAGACATGAAAAGATGTAGTACATGCAGTAAATACATCCAAAATGCTAGGAGGAATGAGTGTTTGAATTCATCTGTTGCCTGAACTCATGTGTTGCAGGTGTCTGAAGTAAGGCATGGCATGGGGAAAGGAATCCTGGAAGAAGCACCTTTTTGCTGCCAGAAAAAGTAAGAAATAGCTTAATTGTTATTACTTTGTGTTTTATGAAGACAAGGGTGGGTCAGGATATTTTTCCTACTGTGAAAAGCAGCTCACAGAAAAAAAGAGGGGAAAAAAAACCCAAAACACAAACCAGAATTTACAGGAAAGATTTATCAATACTTTTCCTCCACTGTATAAGGAGGATTCCCACACTGGCACAACTGGCAGACGTTACAGGATTGCACAGCAGGCCCAAACATCTAATCAAAATGTGGCTCTCCAAAGTCGGTTTCTCCAGTCCTTATTGCTTGGGGAACTGCAAATGCTACCAATGGAAATAAAACAACCTGTTCTCTTCTTGAATCTAGCCATACTTCTCCTTCCCTCCGTCAGCAGTAAAATCAAATTGGTGATTTCAAGTGAGGGCTTTGCAAAGTGCACAAGACAGAACTCACCACAGTGGTGAGTTCTTGCAGGTAAAGCAAGAAATGCTCACGTGTTCTCACATGGGGAGCTCACTCAGGATCAAATTCAACATTATTTTCAGTCCCTTAATATAGAAAACAGTAGCACAATCCCTAATGGATGTCCAGCCCATTCTGTCCAAATGTGTTGGAGCATATAAACTGTAATCCCCATACAGTTATTTCTAGCCTTCATAGCTTTTGAAGCACAACCAACTAAAAGCAATGCAGTGCTGACATTCTGAAACCAAAGACAATTGCTCCAGGAGACGTGAACTGCTGTCCTTCATATCAGCAAACGTGTCTTCCTTAGCTATGTTTAAGATACCAGCCTTCACACTGAAATGACTGCATGCTGATGCTTATGTTAGTGCATATGCCCAGGAAAAGGGAAAACCTACTCAATTGTCTTGCATTCTTATGCCCAAATGTCACCAGCTAGCTTCCCAAGCCATCAGCTTCCCTTACGCCATGCACTGCCAGCACAAACCCACAAATATGGAACGATCAAACCTACAAAACTAGAAGAGACTGGAAATTGGTATTGCAATATTACAACCTTTAACTGCTTCATTAATTTTCAAACTAACCATTCTAAAGTCCATTTTAATGTAACCAAGTCTGACACAGAATACCAGTCGAACCCAGCATGATACCGCACATCCAGCAAGACAGAACCGGGATTCATGTCCCTGTATAACACTCAAGAGAAGGATTTGGAAATAAAAATCCAAAGCATTACATAGGCATTCCTTTCTTTCTCAGTGCCACTTGATACAACTGGATGTCTATTAGTCTGCTGAAAACTACTGTTCCTACTTTCATCCTGCCTCATATAGTCATCCACTCATACTGACACTCCCATAACAATGTCCCTATACTTCTAAGATTACTACAGTAACAAACTACATGGTTACAGTAAAGCCTGGGATAATAATTTCCTGTCTGTCTTGCACATATAGTCAGTGCTGATACCATCACACTCTTGGTGACTTACACAAGGAGCTTCACAAACTGCATCCGGAAAGATTACTTCCTACGCTACTTAAATGCTGTAACAACGATTTACACAGAGAGCAGAACACAGTTCTGAATAAAAATGAGATTCTCTAATTGAGAATAGAGAAAATTAGATCCAAAGTGTATTTTGTTGATGACAATGAGGTTAGCATTTGCAAATAAAAGAAGTGTTACGAGTTCTTTAATGACCAACAGGTTGAGAACATCACACAACTCGTTGGAAATGTATTTCCAACAGCAGAGAGCCCTCTAGAGCTACCACAGGAAAACAGTTCAGCAAGCCACCAGGAGAGGGGCATCAACACCACTTACTGCAACACCTGGGCTCCTCACCAGTTCCCCAAACCTGATTTCACCTACTTCAGTAGAAGAGAGATTAGACTCCAGAGTGAGAAAACAAAAAGTCACGTTTTAAAACGGGAGCTAATATTTGTTGAACTGCTGCTGAACAGACAAAGCCCTGATATGTAACAATAGGTTTCAGAGACACTGTGCACAGATTTGAAGAGATATTTTTTTATAACACAGATGTTTGCAAAACCAAATATGTGAAATGCCAGATTTTACATGACAGTTTATTCTGACACCAAAAGATCTGGCACTTCTTTCAGTTTAAACAGTATGTGACTAAATGCCTCAGCACAGCAAGCTCTCCATATTGAGAGTACTCTCGCATTGTAAAATAGTTTCTACAGAGAAAAACGTATAAAAGACTCCACTAGCTTCCACTAAAACAGTGCTCAAAACAACACAGCAGTGAAATCTGCTTAATTGGTTATTAGGTGCCTCTCAACTGCTTCCAGACTTCTGCTGTAGTGACCAATCAGCAAAAATATCTCCTCAAAATTAAATGATGAGCTGAAGATCTCTACTTACACAGCAGAGAGTTTCCTATTACTATCTCCTCATTTACAGTAAGAAGTTGTAAGATAAATCACAGGAAAGTAACTGAACTATATCCTTTAGCTTTACTGTCATGACTTACAACTGTGAAAAGCAGTAAACACAACTTTATTACCTCCTCATTGTGGCCAAAAGTTTCTGCAAGAATAAAATTTCTGAAGGAATAAACCCACCCATTTTCTCAGAACCAAACCCCATCAATACATAACATTTTGGGGCTGACAGCTGAATTACAGCGCACCAACTACAGGTTTGCTTCCACATTCAAAAAGCCTAAGTTAACCACTGAGAGATAGGATTTTAACTTTCTGTGTGTTAATTCATCAGGCATAATCATAGTATGAGTTTGCAGTGTGCTCAGAGGACAACAATCTCTTGGACACTTTAAAGAATCCACAGCCAACCTTCAAACATGCTTTCATGGGCAAGTATAAAGTAATGTTTTATTACCAAGATAAATTTCTAAGAGCCAGCACTTCACTGGAGAGGGGAGGTAAAGAACAAACTTGAAATGAATATCATGACAAGAGGTACTACGTTTACTCTGCTAGCAATGGCATTAAGCACTCTCTTTTGACCTCCAGCTAGAATTCAAAAAGCTACAGCAAAACCTCCTGTACAGATGGAGACAATTCAAAATGTCTCAGCATCCAGACAAAGTTGTATTAGGATGAAGACTTGAGTTTTTAATAGTGAAATAAGCAACTGAATCACACACTATCACAGAATATAAGGAGGACCTTGAAAGATAATCTAGTCCAACCTCCACTGCCAGAGCAGAGTCATCCAGAAGAGGTCACACAGGAACACATCCAGGTGGGTTTTGAGTGTCTGCAGAGAAGGAGACACCACAACCTCTCTGGGCTGTCAGTTCCAGTGCTTTATCACTCCCACAGTGAAAAATTTTTCCTGATGTTAATGTGGAACCTCCTATGCTCCGTCTTGCACCCGCTGCCCCTCGTCCCATCATTGGACACCACTGAGAAGAGCCTGGCTCCATCCTCCTGACACTTGCCCTTCACATATTCATAAACATGAATGAGGTCACCCCTCAGTATGCAATAAATTCTCCATCAATATGAATTTGGTTTAGTGAGACAGGTTTTGCTTAGGTGGGTTTTGGGCTTCCCCCCCCCCCCCCCCAAAAAAAAAGGCAGGTTTTATTCAAGGGACTTCAGGCAAGAAAATAATTCAAAGACACTTCCTAACTATACAACCAATTGTTGGGTTTTTTAAATTACTTTCTAAAGCCATGCTTCTTTCCCACAGCTCAGGCTGGGTCTCATTTGTGAGCTCAGTTTCCTAGAGTGGCTTTTTAGGATGCTCTGAAAGAGCCAGAGAGAAGTCTTCAAATTCTAGTCTTCCCAGAAGCCTGCCCTTAGGCCTGAAACCAGATAGCCCTACACTTGCAGAACAGCAGCAAAAAAATTCTGTTTTCAACACTTAAGACCATAAAGTGGGTGAAATGTGTTAGTATAATCTACTTTAACTTGTCCTCAATTTATTATGATAATTCATATTGACTTTACAGTCGACTGAATTGAGTCATCTAAAAACAGAGATGAATCAAAAATGAGACCTGGTACCAAAAAATTGGGATCATTCCCTTCCCCTTCATGCACGTTTTTGTCCTATCATCTGACTTTGTCTATCTATTCCATAGTCTTGTGATTGATCTAGTATTAAAAACCCTAATTTCAGCCAGTCTATCCTTTTATCTCTTGGTATTATGCACTTAAAAGCACCCTCAACTACTTGGACAAAAGACATGTTTTCCATTTGGCAAGCTCTCCCCTTTCCCATCTCTTTTCCAGTCTCCTTCCCTTGGTCACTCAGCTTTGTGAATAAATCTGTTCTCCCCTCAGAGCTTCCTCAAGTAGCAGCAATATTAATTTTGTTCTTCCTCTGTCCAAGCCAGCACTGAGACAGAGGAGACCTGTAATTTTCACTCTATACTCTCAGAAATTACCTTAAATTGCCTTATAAGTAGCAAACTAAGCCCCAAGAGCTCTCAGTCCAGTACAACAATATCACACCAGATCCAATTTCATACATGAGCATCCCTTTAACAGGCATGCAAGTTTTGTTTAATAAAAACAAACTGTAGAGAATGGATAAAAACATGCAGAAAATCAGCAATTAAATCAGTCAAATGGAATCTGTAAGAAGAAAGAAAGCAAAATTTGCAAGGAGATTAAATCTTACATTATTAGATTAATGGATATAGCTGGGAGGGGGGAATGCAAGTTTTTATGCACTCAAGGTATTAGCTCATTACTTAAAAATCATATGACATTATATTGTTAGATTTAACAAGGTCTTGAAGAAGTATTACATAAAAACATAGAAATTGGTATATCTTTAATAGTTAAAGCTATAGAAGCTTCATATTCCAGGGACTACACCAACTGCTGTTGGAAAAGGTGGGAACAGTTCTTCACAATGAGAGCCCACTGTCATGATACTATGATAGTACTGGTCTGAGTATGGCAATTCTCATGACCCTGTTGACAGTTGTTTCCTGTACTGATAAAACACTGATCTGTGCTATTACTGGCAGAAACCATTAATTTAATCCAATGAGTTTCACCTGCCAATTGCAATAGAGCAAAATCAAACCAAACCAAGCAGCCAAACAGCCACTAAGCCAAACATAACAACAAAACCACCCCTTATACACAAAAAGGCTATCCTGAAAGTCAGGAGTACAGTTCTTCAATCCAGCTATTTTTATCTCAAGCCCATTGCTATATTCAACAATGCATTTCAAAGGGAGAAAATCATCAGGGAAGACAAAACCAAACTAAAAACAAATCAGAAAAACAAAACACCAAAACAAACCCAAATCAATCAAACAAACAAATCAACCCCCACTCTATTTTACATAGATTGGTCAGTTATCTGTCCTAATGTCCCCCAGAGCTCATGGCCATAAACTCTACTCCTGTTGGGACACATGGCTATGACATGTTTTTACAAGGTTTTTTTACCATCATTACTTCCATGCTATTAATACCAGAGATCCTTTTATATTCTGAAATAAGTTATTGCTTCCTTTTACTACCAAGTATAATCTCCAAACATCAAGGACTGGTGTCACAGAAGACAGGGCTTAGAAGGTATCTTCATGTGAAATCAGTTGTACATGCCTGTGCAGACACTGAGCAGATCACGCCAAGACCACAGGGGAGCACAAACACACAGCCATCCTCATTAGAAACACATCAGGGCAGTAAACGACCTGTGTAAACTGAGTCCTCAGCAGAGTCCTCAGCTTTTTTTTCCCTCCCCCCATAAAATGTGTATTTCTGCAGGAGATATATGGAAACTAGTTATGAAAGTCAAGCAATTAAAAAGCATTTCTGAGGTATTCATGGGACTGTACCAGCCACAAGTGCCTGACAGCTCTACGGTGTGCAAGCCCCTGGAGAGCCATCACACTTCAATTACTATCACTAACATTAGTCATTATCAGGCTGGCTTCAGTCCCTGGGGAAGGCAGCTTGTGATGACAATATCCAGCCTCTCCTTGTAAAACAATTCATTAGGCAAAGCAGAACAGCTGGGGCAGCCACGTGGAGGTCTGCACAGTGGCTGCCCCACCAGGACCTCCAGACCCCCCCCCTTTTCCTTTTGGCGAGGGGCAGCCACCAACCCCATGACAGCTGTAAATGCCTCTGGGGACACTTCAGGTTTAATCAGTGCCCCTATACTCAGGGGAAGCATTTGATTGCAAACTTAAACTATTGGCACTCAGAAGGTTACAACAATCATCAGATAAGAGGCTTTAGGGCATTTTTATCTTGTTCTAATGTTCACGAGTTAATGAGACAATGAGAGACAGATACTATCAGACTTGGTCTAGCATTATACAGAGGGGATGTTCAGAGCTGCATTTACTGGAGATGTGAGAGGTAATGTGGCAAGTCCATTACTGATCTTAAAGAAGACTTCATGCTCAACTGAAATCATTCAATAAAGCAACAAAATGCTAGGAGATGCATTATCACCCGACCCAAAATAGAGGAAAGGAATATAGCAATACCACACTAACACATGCTCAGTCTATTTGCCAGATACACTGTATTTCCTTTCCCAAAGCAGAAATGCTGGCTGAACAGTGAGACTGATCTTTATGTACTGAGTAACTCCCCTGCCTCTGACCTAGCAGGGCTAATGTGCCACCAAATAGGTAAATAAACCTTGCTATTAGTATGGATATATCCTAATCCTGTAACCTTTATGCTGCTCGCAAATAGAAATATTTTTATGTGTAATGTCTGTAAACAGCTGAGAAAAGGCCCAGTCTTCTTAGTCATCTTGCTTGAATCCCAGGTGCAAAGCACTTAATTTTCCTCTTGCTTATATTGAACACAGTATCACAGTACATTAGAGGTTGGAAGGGACCTCAAGAGGTCATCTAGTCCACCCCCGCCCCCGCCAAAGCAGGATCACCTAGAGCAGTCTACATAGGAAGGCATCCAGGTGGGTTTTGAATGTATCCAGAGAAGGAGACTCCACAGCCTCTCTGGGAAGCCTGTTCCAGTGCTCTGTCACCCTCACTGTACAGAAGTTTCTCCTCATGTTGAGGTGAAATCTTCTATGTTCGAGCTTGAACCTGTTGTTCCTTATTATTGTGCACCACCCAAAAGAGCTTGGCGCCCTCCACTTGACAGCCACCCCTCAGATATCTATAGACATTGATCAGACTCCTCTCAGTCATCTCTTCTCAAGACTAAACAGCCCCAGGTTTCCCATTCTCTCCTCATAGGGGAGGAGCTCAAGTCCCCTAATCATCCACCACGTTGTAATGATGCCTTCCTGTGGCGTATAACAGCAGCAAGTAGGGGACAAAACTAGCATACAGGATGCAATACTTAATGATAAAAGCTTGCAAAAGAAAGTTAACATGAACTCCACCTTGCAGCTGGAGAAATAGGGAGGTCCAGCTACCCAATCTGTGGAAGAAAATTCTCTTTACTCCTGCCAGAAGCCAATATTTACAAGAAAACAGTCCAGAGAGAGGTGATACAGGGATGATCTTTCCAATGCTTTTAAGTACAGAGTAAATGTTCTGCTAACACAGCAGAAGTTTTAATTTGATAAAGGTATAGACAGCAAACTAATTTTAAATCATAAATACAGGCCAGGTGCAAAGGTTTCAGAGTCTCTGCCTGAGCATCTCCTGAGATTTGTTTGGCATTTTTGTGTTTTTTAAACTGTAATGGAAAAATGCACATAACCTTATGCTTGATCAAACTTTTCCCTATCCTCAATTCCTCCACTGACAGTAGTCTACAAGTTATCCTGTCAGAATGAGAGTAGCAAAAAATAGGCTTCTGACAGTATAATGCAAGAACATTTTGTTTGTAGTCATGTTTCTTCCTGTACCAAGAATGTGGCAGGTAGAAATGCTTTAATGTGACAGCCCATTCCTTTACTTTTGTGGCTAAAAGCTCTTCAGTCAAGCCTCACTGACCCCCTGCTTGTCTAGACAGATGAAAGTGGTTCATTTTGGCCAAACCACACAAGAACCTCTCTGTATGTTGAGGACCATTCTCTTCCTCTGCTTTAAAAAGGGAGGCTGAATGGACTATACCTCCCTGTAGAGAAAACCAGGCTCCCCAGTCCAAGCTGCCTGTGCAGCTCTTTGGGTTAAAATACCTGGAAATCCATTCGTCACCACCCAAAAGCATGAAAAGCGTCGCTGCAATACAGTTTTTGGGTATCTTGTTCCTAATCTAGCTGCTCACATGGAGGCAGGCCATGGAGTTGCACCCAAGATATCCTGCTCAAACCTCTTAAGCTGAACCAACTGTTTGGTGCTGTGCTCAGCTAAGATTTGGCAATGCAGATTTTTAATTAACTTCTAGAAAGGATTTTGGATGACAGAATCATGAAATCACTGGATGATCTGGGTTACAAGGGCTCAGGATGTCTCCTTCTCAAAGCAGGGCTGATTATGAGGTCAGACAATGTTGCTCAGAGCTTTACTCTATCAGATCCAGAACATCTTTAAGAACAGAGACTACACAACCACCCTAGTGGTTGCACATATTCCATACTTGACTGACCAAGGTAAATATTCTAGATGTCCTCACAAAGCACTAATTACTGCTTTGAGTAGCATACTAAAAATCCTGCAAAAGCTAATGGTGATGAATCAGATGAATGATTTCAGTCTTCAAAGCAGTTTGGTCAGTTAAGCCTCCAGATTCATCAGATCTCATCCTCTTCCTAAAACTGAAATAGTCCTTCCTCTTAACCATAGGAAGGTATCTAGATCAAGATTTACTCACTCAGTGTAAACTCAACAACTCTTCCAGAAAGGATCAAACTATTTAGGGAAGACGTTGACTTGCTGGAATGTGTCCAGAGAAGGGCAACAAAGGTGGGGAGGGGTTTGCAACACAAGCCCTATGAGGAGAGGCTGAGGGAGATGGGGTTGCTTAGCCTGGAGAAGAGGAGGCTCAGGGGAGACCTTCTTGCTCTCTACAACTACCTGAAGGGAGGTTGTAGCCAGGTGGGGGTTGGTCTCTTCTCCCAGGCAACCAGCACCAGAACAAGAGGACACAGTCTCAAGCTGCACCAGGGGAGGTTTAGGCTGGATGTTAGGGAGAAATTCTTCATAGAGAGAGTGATTGGCCATTGGGATGGGTTGCCCAGGGAGGTGGTGGAGTCGCCATCATTGGAGGTGTTTAGGAGGAGACTGGATGGGGTGTTTGGTTGCATGGTTTAATGGATTAGATAGTGTTGGATGATGGGTTGGACACAATGATCTTGAAGGTCTATTCTATCCTATTGCAGCATTTCTTCCTACCATCTAACAAAGACAGGAGAATCACAGAATACATCTGGTTGGAAGACACTTCAAGGATAATCCAGTCATTTTTAGAAAAGAATACCAGGGTGGAACACAAATGTTCTGTGGTTTGGGTTTTTTGGTAGTTTTGCTTGTTTGTTGTGGTTTGTTTGGTTTTTTTGCTTTTGGTGTTACTTTTTCATTGTTGCTGTTTGGGTTTTGTTTTAATAAAGTGGGTAATACATCCTGGCTAAGTACCTTTGAAAAGTAACCTTTGTTTTAATAAAATCAGATTCACAAACTAGATCTAGGGATGTAGTGTAGATAAGGAGAGGAGGAGGATGAGGAAAAAAAATACAAGAAAACTGGAAAAAAAAAAGCCATACACTGCAGTACAGATCAGGTAAAAAAGGCATCTCACAGTAACTCAGCTTATATTTAGAATGTTGCTATGGCATTGAGCATCACTTATTAAGATCAGCAGCAGTTTTAAGAGCACAGTTATCTGCCAGCTACTGGGCCACTCAACACGAGGTCCTTCCCCATGATTTTGGTAACTCACTTACTAGAGCTAAACAGACACTAATGCTCCAAAAACTCCCCTTTGTACTTCCAACATTAGGCTCCAGAATTAACAACCATGTAACAGAAGATGTCATCTTAGCATGTCCAACACTCCTGCAGCTATGCACATTTAAAAGCTATCCATGCAGTCACAGGGTTTACATTACAATAATCTTGCATCTGTAAAAGGTGTCCAGATGACTTAGAAAAATGCATACCTGACATAATAGAAATTTGGGGGTCTACTGTCACTTTGAACATTTAAAAGTATTTGGTGAGACTATCCAATCCCTTCTTAACTGTGATAAAACATTAATAAACCACAAACAAACAACAATGCCAACCCAAACTATATGATCTAACAAAAGGAGATTCCATGTACAGAAGTATCAACAACTGGCATCACACAGAAACTAAAAGCAGAAGAAATTGCAGAAGTTTGAACTTTTGACACACTTAGGGGAGTTTCAAAGATTTCTCCCTGTTTCTCAAAGTCCAACAGCACACACCTCCTTCTGCAGCAAGCAGAGCAGCAGTGCCTGGAGACTGATGCTGTATTAGTACTCACCACTGAAATCCACACTAGCACTTCCCCCTCAGAGGAGAGGGAAGAAGGCAAAGATGCAGAAATTTCTTGAAGCTTAAAGAAATATTTATTCTACTTCACCAGGAGGCAGAGACCACCCTAGGGACCCATGCAGTATTTTTTCCATGTATGACAGTTACCTAGATACAGCATTTGTTTTATGGTAAGAATGCACAATTTATGCATATGGGTGGTATCACATTTGATTTCATCAGTCGACTGTATCTCCCTGATTTTGTATTTAAGAACAGTATGAACCTGCCCTTTTTTCCCCCCCACCTCTGCACACAGAGGGCAACTCAACCACACACACACTTATTTAAAAAAAAAAAAATTAAAAAAATCCCAAACAATAGCAGCCAAGGTCCAGACTCAATTTCCATCCTCACCATCACAACCTAATCTCCTGGCAAGTTAATGCAAATCAAAGCGAACACTTCTCCGACACTGGTAGCAAAGCGTGTTCCTCTCCCAAGAGAGACCTGTAAAACAGGACAGTCACTGACAGCAGTACAATTACTGACACAGATACAGACTTTATGGACATGTTTATCTCTGCTGTAAATCCACACTCTCTCTCCACTCCGATTCATGAGTCATAAAGAAATTGCAGATAATGAAAAAGTTGGAGAAATTTACAGCGTGTCGGAAACCTCAGACAGCCAGAAGAAATTAAAGAGCTGACTGAGGATAAATCACACAGGTACAATTAAAACTTCCCATACCTTCTTCACTTCCAAACTGGGGTGCAAGCCAATGGAGATGATGAAAAGTTGAGGTCATGACTCCTCTGACTGTAATCATTTCTTAACTACCTACATGTCAAAATTAGCTAATTCACGGCTCGTGTACAAATGGCAATTTCAAGTCGGAATTCTGATGTTTTGCTCTTCCAACAGGAGCTGCCCTGGAGGAATCCTGCCTGTAAATAAGCCACCCAGTGAGTAGTGTAAGGAAAGGTGATGTCCTCATGCTTCCCCAGATGCAGAGTATCTCTTGCCACAGTGCTATGCATTAAAATGGAGAAGCAGATCTACAGTGTGGGAGGAGGGTATGAAGAGAATGGGGAGAAAGGCCAAGGCTTGATATGGCAATCACAGCAGCTTGGATATCGTGGTGACAGGCCCATATAAACACCTTAACAAATGACAACACTGTTCTTTTCACCTCTCTGAAACAATCAGCCAAACAAGGACCAATAATGACTATGAATGTAAACTGAAAACAGCCCTATTTTTCTTCTGTCAGCAAAACAAACCCAACCATTCCAACCGATTGGGTAGTCCTGAAAAACTCTGTCGTCGTCTCCTAACTCACAAATGAGCAATCCGGTGTGAGACATTTTTCAAGTCCACCAACTCTACTAAGTAAATCCTTAAGCTAACTGCATATTACAGAAATCTAGTGTCCAAAGAGCATAATTTTGCTGCCCAGCTATAAAACTCTGCCTTCAAGCTCTGAAGCACATGAAGTATACTATTCCACATAAAGTCCTTGCCAAACACAGTACTAAATAACAAAATAAGGGAGAAATATGCTTTCAGGCAAAACTGAAACATGATGAAGATTCATTCAGCAAGGCAAGGAATGTGGAAACTAACCAAGGGAAAAACAAAACACCAAACCAAAACCAAAAACAGTTGCTACAAAACAAATTCCAAGCAGAGCAGAAATAATCCAAGTAGACACACCTCAGACTGCTTCCTCCTATTCAGGACCACTCTCCTTGCAAGAATAAACAAACTGTGTATTTAAAGTTTAAGGACATAATGAGCACTGAACTTGGCACACAGAGTTCTCTTCTGAGTCCAACATGTTTAAAATGATGTAGGTGACACCAAAACAATTTCTTTTCCTTCAGATTTATACAGGCACTCTAGTGCTAGAAACATACATCTGGAGGTGCCAATTTGTAACAAAGAAAAAGTGAGCATCCTCCTTGCTCTTTTGTCAGCAGTCAAGATACTAAGAACATTATCTTTCTAATAACTGGCACTAAGACTCCTGCTGTGGGTTTAGATTTGGATCCACAGCACACGATCATCTTTCACTTCATTTCCTTTGTCCTTTTCTAAAAGTCAGTTCTCTTCTCCAGCTCCACCACAACACTTCAGGTAGTGAGAGAGACTGCTAGAGGAGAGAGACTTTGGGGTGCTGGTGGACGAGAAGCTCAACATGAGCTCTCAATGTGCACTTGCAGCCTGGAAAGCCAATCAGATCCTGGGCTGCATCAGGAGAAGTGTGGCCAGCAGGTCAAGGGAGGGGATTCTCCCCCTCTACTCAGCTCTGGTGAGACCCCACCTGGAGTACTGCCTCCAGTTCTGGAGCCCCTATTACAAGAGGGATCTGGAGGTGCTGGAAGGTGTCCAGAGAAGGGCCACGAGGATGAGCAGAGGGCTGGAACACCTCTCCTATGAGGACAGACTGAAGGAGTTGGGGCTGTTCAGTCTGGAGAAGAGAAGGCTCCGAGGTAACCTCATTGTGGCCTTCCAGTATCTGAAGGGGGCCTACAAGAAGGCTGGGGAGGGACTTTTCAGGCTATCAGGGAGTGATAGGACTAGGGGGAATGGAATGAAACTGGAGGTGGGGAGATTCAGGCTGGATGTGAGGAGGAAGTTCTTCACAGAAAAAGAGATTGGCCATTGGAATGGGCTGCCTAGGCAGGTGGTGGAGTCACCATCACTGGAGGTGATGATCTCGACGGTCTTTTCCAACCTGGTTAATTCTATTCTATTCATGCAGAGAGGATATGGAGCTTTTATTAAAATAAACCAATGAGAAATTTCAGAAGACACCATGAGACAGACACCCTAGTGACACCAAATATTAAAACATTCCTTACTTACACACACCTGTTGAAAAGTTCATGTCCTACAAATGTAAAGATTTGAAACATTTTCTTACAAACAAATGTACATGCAGACCAGAAAAGGCACCTAGGCAACTAGAAAAAGACACTAAGCAAATGGACTGCAGAAGTGGGGTCACATTCACAAATGTAAGGCTTGTAAGCTTCAAAAGCCTATGTGTTGATTAACTTACAACTAAAGAAGAAGTGGCTATAGTCAGGGAATATTTTTATCTGATCAATAACATCACTGATATAAGTCTGTTTGGGTATGAAGGCCAGGTGTTTTGTGTGAAGCTTAAAGACTGCATGTTGATGCTACACCTAGACACTCTACAAAAGACAGTCCATTACAGCAAAACAAAGAGATGTTTCACTAAGTGTACACATTGTCCTCCCTTCCTTCCGTAACTTGATTGTAATTCAATAACTTCTACAAAGTTCAGTAAGTCTTGCTCTGATTTTTAGTTTAACAGACAAGTCCAGTCCACCAAAGACTGAGTCTTTGATTTACATACTTCTCCCAGGCAGCCAGCACCAGAACAAGAGGACACAGTCTCAAACTGCACCAGGGGAGGCTTAGGCTGAAGGTTAGGAAGAAAATTCTACACAAAGAGAGTGATTGCCCATTGGAATGGGCTGCCTGGGGAGGTGGAGGAGTCACCATCATTGGAGGTGTTTAGAAGGAGACTTGATAGGGTGCTTGGTTGCATGGTTTAGTTGATTAGGTGGGTTGGATAATAGGTTGGACGCAATGGTCTTGAAGGTCTCTTCCAACCTGGTTTATTCTGTTCTATTCTATTCCACCTATGATCAGCATCAAAAGAGTTTAAAAAAAAATAAAAAAAGCAAAAATAGACAGAGATTACCCCCCCCCCCAAAAAAAAAAAAAAAAAAACAACAAACCCCCAAACCAATAAAACCAACCCCTCCCCCAAAACCCAAATCAAACCCAACCAAGTGAATGAGTGAATTAACACTCAACCATGTAGGGAGCAGAAAAGCTGTCCTAGCTTTGAAATCATCTGTGTCAAAAGCAGCCTGCAAGGATCACAGGAAGAACTAGCTATGTATGTTTCGAAATATGCTACAGTTGAGTCCTGATGAAGGAAGAAGATGGAACTGCTCTACTCCTCCAAAATAGCTGAACTTGGAGGTTGTGGACAGGTGGAGGTTGGTCTCTTCTCCCAGGGAGCCAGCACCAGAACAAGAGGACACAGTCTCAAGCTGCGCCAGGGGAGGTTTAGATTGGATGTTAGGAGGAAGTTCTATACAGAGAGAGTGATTGCCCATTGCAATGGACTGCCCAGGGAGGTGGTGGAGTCACCATCATTGGAGGTGTTCAGGGGGAGATCTGATGGGGTACTTGGTGCCATGATCTAGTTGTTTAGGTGGGTTGGATTGGTTGATAGGTTGGACGTGACGATCTTGAAGGTCTCTTCCAACCTGGTTTATTGTACTGTATTGTATTATTGCAGGCAAGAGATCACAACAGACAGCCTTTATCTGAGAGAAATGAAAACCAAAGACTACTAATCCGAGAAAAAGTAGCAATTTGTAAGTAGCCTAGAGATCAGGAGGACTCCTTTATAATTCTCCAGAAATTTCAGAGGTTGCTGAGGCTACAGAGGACTACAATTCACAACCAAGGACAGCTTAACTTAGGAGCAAGGTAGCTGTTCCTCATTCATGAGTCCATTAATCTCTTGCTGTCTGTGGAAGGGTCTCTCCATTATGAAGATACCTCAGTGATTTCTAGCAGTGGTTGCTTAAATACCCTACAGTCTAGCCTATTACCAAAATAAACAAATTAACAGGAAAAACCCCACTGTCAAATAAAAGGTTCAACCACCACCACCACCCTGACTCTGACACGCCAATGGCAAACATCTACAGCAGAGTGTAAGAGCAGAGAAGCACACAGCTGTAGTAACAGCCTAGTAACCCCTCCCAGCCTTCCACATTTCCAAGACTTCCAAGCCATGGGTGACTTCTCTGTAGTCAGGCACACTTTGATGGATTTATTGTCTAATAATTTGTTCCATTTATTGAGCAAGATAAACTCCATGCCCACAACCTCCAGCGACGATGAGTTCTGACTTTAATGTGCAGTGGAAGTACCTCCTCATGCCTGTTCTGACATGCTGTTTTATTCTCTCTGGCTCCTGTGCTATGAGAAACAGTGAAGAGTCATTCTTTATTCATACATTCTCTGCATTAATCAGTTTTACAAATCTTTTTTTTTCCACACAGTGTACCAGTTGTCTCTCTCCAGACTAAAACTCTTAGTCATTTACTGATTCTTCATATTATTAATAACTATGAGTGACTGAACCCTGGCTGACTTTTCCTTCATCAGAGGATACAAGAAGGCCAACGTTTTGCTGTTTACCTGACACCTCCCAGGTTATCCAGGTCTAATTCTTTGGCCTTTGATAGCTACCATCAAACACAGCCCTTCCACAGCACCCTTAGTATTTAATTCGCTTCAGCACATACAGGAAGCAAATCAGCATTACAAAGAAAACAGGAGCAAAGTTGCCAGAGTTCAGTGAAAGACAAAGCACACAAAAATCACAAGGGACTATAAATAGGGAGAGTTGGTTGTGCATGTCTATTAGCTGTCTCCTTGCACTTTCAAGAGTGTGAAGATTTGACACTGGATAACTCTTACATTCCCCATTTTACAGTAGGAAAATCACAAAAGAGCTTCAACTCCAAATTAAAGATTTAACTTAATGTAAGAGAGCAGAGTAGTGAAAAAAAAGTCACTGAGAGGTAAATTAGAAATGGTATTCACATCTGTGGGGTCAGCCATCCCATATTTCCTGATATTTAAGGCAGACACTGCACAAAAGCACCTTCACAACCACATTAGGGCTTAAGAAGAATAGACTTTTCAGGAAGTCTTGTTCTAGCCATATCACCAAAGCTATACTGTGATAACTTAGAAGCCAGATAACCTCTCTGGAATTGGACAGATTCCATAAACAAGGCTGCAATACCAGATTATCTAATATATATATAAGATACATAGAAAATTTTACACACACACAGAGATCAGGACTGCTGAACCAGCAGAGCAGGTGTTATCTGAAAAATATCAGAAATACACAGAGAAGGGCCTTCAGAAGGTCTCCTGGATAACCACACTCCTTCAGTGACATAGTCCTCTTTGTGCTTCCCCACTCTATATGTTACTTTTACAGATAGGTTTGTTTCAAAGCTTGGAAAAACCAGATTTTTTTTACTTGACTTTTTAAATCTGAAAGAAAAATGTGTGGTTTTCTATGTATGTAATTCTCAGACACATCATTCTGTATATATACATTCAAAAGGAGGACAGGGCAGATCCTTAAAAATAACAGCAATGAAGGATAACAAAAGTCTCAGCACCAGGTTAAGTGTGCTTACTAGCAATAAATGCACTTCCCAGAGCTACTAACTCATGAAATCAAGACTAAAAATCTTTTAAAGTCAACTTTGACTCAGTTGTTCTGAAAGCTGCAAGAGGTCATAGAGTAGAGAAACAAAGATAGGTGCCTAAATCTGCAGTTATTTACACAAACTGTTTCAAAACTTGCTCTTTGTGGGCCACAATCACTGAGTCAAGATCTGTGACTGGGTTCTCAAATAAGAACCACCTGCTGCTTCCCACATCAGCTGGGGTCTCTTCATTCTGCAGTGCTCACCACCCTGTGCTCCAAGCAAAACTGAAGTGAAAGAGGAGGATAGAAAGCTCATAACAAGGTACCCATGCCTATATCTTTTTTAACCCCCAGGCTTCTGCTAATAGCAGCAGTGAGACTCACTGACTGGCTGCAGGTCACATTCAGCAGTGATAGCATCCCTCCCAAAGTCACCCTAACTACATGAACAAACAGATGTAGGTGTGTTCATTGACCCTTGTTCATCCTCCCACCCTTACAATACCCACATTATCAGGGACAATGAAATCCACAAACCAGGATTTTTTTAGAACTAAAAATGTTTTAAATGTCTTCTAACCAAGAAAATAGCTTTGACATAAATGGAAATAGAAGCTCTAATGAGAGAGCTGAAGCACAAAGAGAGAAGCAGCAACAAGTAAGAGGACTGAGCAGAATTTTGCATAGAATAAAAAGAAGGTAAAGCAACACAAGCTTGAAACTCAGAAGAGATGTTGAAAAAATATTTTATTTTTTAAGATTTTATTATTCTTGATACCAGGTACTGAGCCTGGAAGCTCCTGGAAAACTTCAGAACTGCTTTGTAGCAAAGGAAAAAAAATACACAAACTAGACACCTAAGAACAGCCTTATCCTTTAAGAGGAGAGTAAAATTAAAAGAAATAAATCATTGGTTCATTCAAGGAGGGCTATGCTCTGAAGGGAAGAATATTCTGCAAGGAACAGACACGAGTGAGCAACAGCTTACGTACTAGGATGAGAGCTGAAGATCCCCCAAGATCACCCTGGAGACCCTTCCTGATGCATAACAAAGATCTTCAGCATAAGTCATCAGCAAATTAAATGGTGCAAGCAAGAAATTCTGATTTTTAATAGCCTGCATCTTAGTGAGAGGGAGATGAAAGCACAGGAGACCATGCAGCCGCCAGTCAGAAATACATATTTTTTTTAAAAGCAAGGTATTCACTTGGTTAAAAAAGAAACAAAACCAAACTTATGACAAAGTTGCAAAATACCTGCCAAGAAGAAATCTTTAAGCTACAAAGGTAAAACAATGCCAAAAAAGAAGCAATTTATCTTGTCTGAGCCTAAATGTATTAGGTACTACTGAAGCTAGAGGAATTGGATACATGGCTGGACAGATCACCTTATTCAGAAAGAAGTATCCACAATACAGAATTAACCAGGTTGGACAAGACCTTTGAGATCATTGAGTCCAACCTATCACCCAACACCATCTAATCAACTAAACCATGGCACGAAGTGCCTCATCCAGTCTCTTTTTAAACACTTCCAGCAATGGTGACTCCACCACCTCCCTGGGCAGCACATTCCAAGGGCCAATCTCTCTTTCTGGGAAGAACTTCTTCCTAAGATCCAGCCTAAACTTCCCCCTGCACAGCTTGAGACTGTGTCCTCTTGTTCTGTCACACGTTGCCTGGGAGAAGACATGAATCCCCACCTGGCTACAACCTCCCTTCAGGCAGTTGTAGAGAGCAATAAGGTCTCCCCTGAGCCTCCTCTTCTCCAGGCTAAACAACCCCATCTCCCTCAGCCTCTCCTCGTAGGGCTTGTGCTCAAGGCCTCTCACCAGCTTTGTTGCCCTTCTCTGGACATGTTTAAGAGTCTCAATGTCCTTCTTAAATTGAGGTGTCCAGAAGTGGACACAATACTCAAGGTGTGGCCTAACCAGTGCTGAGTACGGGGCACAATGACTTCCCTGCTCCTGCTGGCCACACTATTCTTGATGCAGGCCAAGATGCCATTGGCCTTCTTGGCCACCTAGGCATATGGAAGTCATGGGGCAGCCAGGGTTACAGAAAATCAAGGTAACCCTATGGGAAAAAAAGAGGAGGAAAGTAAGGAACACATTTTGTGAGAAGCAAGACAACAAAATTGGAATTGAGGAATCCATGGCCAAAATGCTAGGGAGAGTAGGAATTATATATAATAATATGGATAAGAGCATTTAACTGCTCCTAGCTGAAAGCAGCAACAACACATTTGTTCCAAATTTGTCAAGAAAGCCTACTTATGTAGCCAAAATAGTAAGACAGCTCATATGAAATTAAGAAACAAGGCATGTAATTCAGTAGTTATTAATTGACCAAACAACATATCAAATCAAGTGCTTAGATTTCAATTTTAGTGTTACAAAAATGTCTTGATGAACAAACTTTTCAAAGGGTACCCAAATTAACATGAAGTGTGCTGTGAATGGGTTCAAAACCAGACCACATCATATAATTACAGTCACTCAACAGATCCATTTGTCATGGAGTACTGCAGGAATCACAGCATTTTATCAATAACTTCAGTGAAAATTGAAGTCTTTGAAAACAGAAAGGATTTGAGATAGGATGTAGAAGAGGAGAGTTGGAGGAAGAGTCAGTTGCAGAACTGTTTCTTGCACTTAATACAGATAAAACATTTGAAAACACTGCAAGAAAAACGAAAATAAACAAAACAAAACAAAACCACCACCAGTTCACATTCAGAACAGGAAATGTCACAAAAAAAACCCACAACCTTGGAAAGAAAACTTCAAATCAAGATCGAAACTGGAGTTTAACGCGATCAACAAGACTTCTACGGGAAGCCTGATGGTGCCACCTAGAGGAGACAGGGCAAGGAGCGGCGCTAACCCAGGTTTTCAAAGACCGTTTCAAGTAACAGCCAACTCAATACACAAAGATACAACAAAATCCAGTACCTCTGAACCAAAACTACAAATCCCTTAACTTTAATGAAGAGATCTTTCGGGTTTTTTTTCTGCTTCTCTCATTTATCTAAATCTGTAAGAGAAAAGAACTTAAAAGAGTAGTAAGAAAAATAGTCCTAAGCAGCTTTGTTCAAACTCTGCAGCTAATTTTCTGTCAAAATTTTCCTAAGGTAAATGTGTATTATAACAAACAAAGCATTCAATGCGTTACAACCTAAAGGAAGACAGACTTCAATGACAAGTTATAAACATGGAAAACCTTCATAATGCTTGAAAGCTAAAGATTTTGGTTACTATAAAGGTATTTCACCCTCTGCTCAGTTTGTTTTCTTTCCATATTTGTCCTCAGTAAAAACACATGGAAATGCATGCCACAGATATTCCTAAGCTCTAATATAACCCAGGCTCTGCTTAAATTCCATTCATCAAGAAAAAAACAACATTTAAGCTTAGAGCTTAAACAAATAGAGAAATCCAATCATCAGGCAACCTTCATATTTGACTTGGCTTTACACTGGTTACTCCAACTTCTGCTCCACTAAATGCTTTACAGAGTCTTAACAGATGTTAGCACTGGAATTAAAATAAACTTGAAAGGAACATGATAAAATATGCTTTTTGTTAACAAGTCATTAAGCCTCAGGATATCCAAGGTTTACAGTCAGGAAGGCTCTAAAGGTCTATTAAAGCTTTTTTGTTATTCACTGAAGAGAATGTGAAAAAACAATTTTGGTGCTTTGTGTAGCCTAAGAATAACTGCAACTAAGGTCTACCCTAGAGCAAAATTAAGCAAAATAGATGTGTCAGTATGTACAAGCTGCATTTAAAATACAATACTTTTGAAATCCTCAGAGTTGTATCAACCTATTAACAAGAGAGTCCTAAATACAATGATGAAAGCAGCTACACCTTAAAAAAAAACTAACAAAAATCATCTGTTTGTAAGTGAGGTGAAGGTCAGCTTTAGCACTCAATGACATCACCCCCTGCCATAATTCAGTGTGGAAAAAAATAACCAAAAAAGCTACAAAAGCAGAAAACAACAGGAATACCAAGTGCTGGAAGGCACTGTGGAGGCAGTGCATAAAGTTCGACCCAAATACTGCCACAAGTATTCAGAGAAAGAGCTTTAGTATGTCGAGCATGAAATGAACCAAAAAGCGACCTGATTTATCTAAGGCAATTGTTAAGCCAGGAACAGAAGTCTGTGTGCCACACCAGACTGGCATATGACCTCTTGCTACTTCTGCTGTCTCCTCCATGGAGATGGGCCACAGGTTGGAGATGTAAGCTCACTCTCTCATCCTGTTTTGGAAAGTCACTCAATGTGACTGTCAGACACTTGCCAAACGTGCCAACACACTTTTCCAGATACAAATCATAGAATCAGTAACGATGGAAAAGACCTCAAAGATCATCAAGTCCAACCTGTCACCCAAGACCTCATAACTAATAAACCATGGCACCATGTACCATCTTCAGGGAGAGGATCTGCAATACAGTCAGTCCCATCTGTATAGCACACTTACATTCATCCAGGCCCAACTGATAAGCCAGGTTCTGCAGGCCACGAACTTTTTCCATCAGGTTAGCTGTGGTGAGGCTCCCCAGTTCTAAGAGAGAAAAGTGTGAACTTTAACACTGTCTATAGCCATTGAGTGACAGTTTAGCTGTTTACTACTGACAAGATCTATTTCCAGTGAACAGACTATGTTCAAAATTCATGCTGATGCCATTCTTGATTTTAGATTTTAACTCACTGAGAAAAGACCAGCTTCTCCTACAAAAAAAACCACAACCAGTCACAGATCTGGTCCATACTGTAATCACTGCAATGAGCAACTTGTATTTTGGGAGCTCCTGCAAATTCACAATGCTACACAAACAAGCTACGAAAGAGTATGAGAAAACAGACTTGCTATACATTCATAATGTATTATCAATAAGCACATTTTTTACAGCAAGTTGAAGTCAAGGTGTCCTACTTCCCTTTTGAAACATTTCATCTGGAGCTCAATAGAGAAGCAGAGCATACTCTAGGATATTTACTACAAACTAATAGCTGTAACATGAAAAAAATCAACATGCCAGCTGGCCCTTCTCTAACTTGCTGTGGTGGGTTAACACCCTTTACTAGGAACAAAAGAACAAAGCAGGGTGGAGGGCTTGCAGGTACTTTTCACTCCCTGCAGGGCATTTTTTGCCTGGGAAGCTGAGTCTGTTCCATGCCCCCCTCCCTGCCCAGCTAGGGTATAAAAAGCAGGACATCATAGCTGTTGGCCCCTGCTTTTCTGGCTTCTGCCTCTACTGGATGAGAGCTTCTGCAGCTGCCCTCCTGCTCCTCTGCCACGTGGTCGGACCTGATCCTTCTCCCTGCTGCCTCCACGCTTCCTCAGAGAAAGGCTGGTTTTGTATTATTCTCTTGTTTTTCTCTCCCTACCATCCATCCTTGTTCCTTGCCCTTGTGAACCTTTTTCCTGTTATTGTTATATATATATATATATATATTGCTTAAAGACAACTCTTTACCTCTGTACTTCCAAGCCGACTCCAAATTATTGTTTGGTGGATTTGCTCCTTCCTTTTCTCTCCTCTCTCTTGGGAGGGAGGAGAGGGGGAGTTGGGGAGAAATTCTCAGGCTTGCCCCCACCTGAGCTCTTAACTTCCAGTTAAGGCTCAAACCACCACACTTGCTCATACAGCCTTACCATTTGATTACAGATCTTGGATCTACGAGTGAAGACACACACAAAGACCACCCCCAAACAAGTCAATCAACAGCTCTGAGCTGCTCACCAAGTTTGATTACATCAGGCCCACCAAAAAATTCACTCCACTACCCACTACACTTATGCAGCAAGAGACTCGCAAACAAGGTAGTGGAGATAGATCACAGGGGATCTAGAAAGATCATCCAGTCCCCTCAGTCTCCTCCTCTCCAAGCCAAATAGCCCCAGCTCCTTCAGTCTCTCCTCATAAGGGAGATGTTCCACTCCATCCTTTTTGTGGCTCTGCACTGGACTCTTTCAGGCAGTTCCCTGTCCTTCTTGAACATTTCATGTAACATTACACTGTTCAACTAGTACCTGCATGCTTGTTTTAAATAATCAGCCTGCTGCTGACATCTGGATATTCTCTTGGAGATATTATTAACAAGATGAAGAGACTCCTGAGCTGGAGATTCTGCACATGTGAGGACTAGAGATCTGAGGTCACAAGGCCACCTCCAGAACACACAAAGAACAAGTATTTTAAGTCTCTTAAGTAAGTATTGGATTCCTATCGGCTTTGACAGCTTTACTTCCTACCCCCCATGTCCATACTCACCCTTTAACATATCAATATCATCATTTTCTAATTCAGCCATCCACTTTGGAGGAGAACTTGTAATAGGCTGTATGGGGAAAAAAAGCCAGAAGTTCATACTCAGACAAGTGCATTTTCAGAATTATACAAAGAAGTCTAATCTCACATTGAAAACTGGCTACACTAAAAACAAAAATATGGGCATTCCAGGTACTCTGCAGAGATATTTTTATGTTTCATGTTGTTTTCTAGCTTTCCCAGGAGGTTTTATAGCTAAGAAAACATTACACAAATCAGTGTCAGCATGAAAAGCAAGATTTACCAAAGTTTACAGTATTCTTTCTTCCAAGATGTAACGTTCACGTTCTAAAGTATAAAAAGCATGAAGCATAAATATATATAAAGGTACAGCAAAGCGAAAGGATTACATTAGCGCATACTGGAACGATAATGAAGATACGTTTTACAGAACAAAGACTGAAAGCCCACAACAGGAAGCAGATCTACCACCACAGGGGCAGCGGGGAACACGAAAGGCGAAGTAGCGATCACTCACACTTTTGAAGGAGGCGGCGAACTCAGCAACACCGGGCACTAGGAAGAGAGAACGACGAGCAGCGCGGGGTGAGAACCTGTGGCGGCAGCACCCCAAACACCCCCTCTGTAACCACCCCACGCCTGGCCCGCGCAGGAAGGGGCTCCCCTCCCGCCCCTAGCTGACAGACTTACGCTGCTCAGGCCACAAATCCGGGGAAGCGCGGTCCAGCTTCTCGAAGCTCAGCAGGGAGGCCTCCAGGTCGGTGCCTGCAACAGAGAACAGGTAAGGCACGTCCCCGCCAACAGGACAGGGAACGGAGGGGCACAGCCCACCCTTGGCACCCTACCGTCCGTGGGAGCCGCCATCTTGCCCGCCTCACGTGACGCGTCGCCGCGGCTGGCGGAAGACTCCAGCGCGTGCCCCCGCCCTCGAGTGGTAAAACAAACCACGCCCCGAACCCCACGTGTCGCTCCTACAGCTACTGCCAGGAGGTGTCGCCGCGGGGGCGGTGCTCGGCCCATCCAGCCTCCGAGGGTCAGTGGGCGGCTTAGCTCTCACGGCGAATCCGCGGCCTGGCACGGGGGGCGGGGGAGACTCTCTGACAGCGATTTGCTGTGAGCCGCGAGGTCCCCGCCAGAGGGAAACGCGGAGAGGGAGAGGCCGGGTGAGCGGAAGGCCAATGAGCACGTGGGGGCGGTGACCCGGAGGGCAGGGGCGGGCCGAGGGGCGCCGCCGGGGGGGCCGCCAGGCAGCGACCCTCGGTCGGGATGGCGGCGGCAGCGGCGCGCGGTGCCTGGGGCGGGAGGCGACGCGTGGCGCTGAGGGTGAGGCCGCGGCCCCCGGTCCCGCAGCTGTTCCTGCGGCTCGAGAAGGGGCAGCAGTGCGAGCGGTGGAGAGGGGTCGCGGCCCACCTGGCACCGGGGCCCCGTGGGTGTGGCGGTCCCGAGCAGGGAGTAGTCAATGGCGTCGCGGCGGGGGGTGGGTGACTACTTGCCTGACCCGAGCTGGGGAGGGCCGGGAGCAGTCGAGAGTCCTGAAGAATCTCTCTGGTCTGTGCTTCCCTTCCCTCCAGCTGCCACGAAGAGATGGTACCCCCTGGATCGCCTCAGCTGCCGCCTCCTTCTCCTCCTCCTCGGTGGTGAGTGTCTGTCCCGCGGAGCCTTCGGGCAGGGTGGCTGCAGGGCCTGAGGGGCGGTCTCGCTCGGTCTGAGCAGAGGCAGCGGGCGCGAGAAAGCTCTGGGCGCCGCTGCTGCCCTCCGCAGCCGGCCGAGGGCTGCTCTCGGGTTTTGTCTTGTAAGGTCATTTCTTCCAGCTACTCAGCTTGGCTCTCCTCGCCGTGGCTCCGGGTTGGTATTTCAGGGACAGATGCGTGGGACTGCCCGTGCTCAGGGCGCGGAGGGCCCCAGTGCGCAACTAGAGGGAAGGGAAACGCATTCAATGTCGAGTTTGTTTGACTGGTGCTGGGGAGTGCCGCCGGGGCACCTGCCCCGTGGGTAGGTGCAGCCGCTCGGGGAATCGCTTCAGGTTACGTCTTGCGGTGAGCCCTGCCTGGCTCAACAGGTACACCTAACGGCGGTGTGGTAGGTCCGAGCATCGCGTCTTAGCTGTGTGGATTGGCCTCCTATCTTCTATTTATGGCAGAGAGAGCATCTGATTTCTTTTGGGCAGTATCAAACAGCTTTAACTGTGTTTTTTTTCCTGCATCCATGTCTGTACACTGTCCAAGTTTTCCAGCCCTGGGGATTCTGTGATTCTGTGAAGTTCTGAACAGCTAAATCACGATTCTTTGAAGAGGCTGCTTTACTACATTCCTTGTTCCCACAGCAGGTTTATTCTGTGTAAAAAATGGTGGAGATATGAAGGGGGAAGTGCAATCAGTCTTAATTCAGCATTTCCTGGCTTGTTTAAAATATTTTTCTTTGTATGTGCAATTTTCTAGATAGCCCTTTTAAGCAATTTGAAAGAACATAAATTCCATTGCACTCAAGTCCATGTGGGATATAAAGCACTGCAATTTGAAGGTCCACTGCAGATACATGACACGTGGACTAATGGAGTGACCGATAGTAGTAGTTTGTCATTCTTTAGACCAGCACTGGAAAACCTTTACTGACAGTCAGGAAACTCAGTCAGGGGACTCAGATTTCCTGTGCTTCCTTCCAGGTTCTAGAAGGGCTTGTGTTTTGTAGGTACAGATTTCTACCTCTTTCCCAAGTGTAATTCCAGCTGCATAATCATCTGCAAATTGTTGGTTTTTTTGTTGTTTGGGACTGTTTTTCATTCACTCTTGGTGTTACTTCCCAAATCCTTGTTTCTCCATTAAGTCTTGCTTTACACTTCTTGTCCTAGCTTTCTTATCTTTCACCTTGTCCCAATTCTCATTGTTACTCACTTTTTTCACTCTCATCCTCTTCTCTGTACTTGTGCAGCCAACTCCATTTATGTTCCTGATTTTTTTTCCTCTGATCTCTCTCGTTTCCTTATACCTTGGATAGCATCTCAGTCCTCATCTCCCTCTCATAATTCCATGTCCCAATTTAGTCACAGTTTCCTGATGTATTTTGGAATTGTATCCCAGTTCTGTTGATCTGTCCCATATTTGTTCTTCACACAGAAGATCTGTATCTCCCTGTTCTCTGTTCCTGTGTGTTTCCCCCACACCACTATTTTGTGGCATGGTTAACTGGTTCTTGCTTTCTCCTAGCTCTTTCCTTACCTCCCAATATCAGCTTCTAGTTTCTTAATTAATACATAATCCCAATCTGTTTTCCTGCATGATAGTTTTAATGCCTATCCAGTGCTATTTACAGCTTCTAGCTGTGTTTTTCCTTCTGTCCTACCTGAACTCTTTATTCCAAACTTTTCTTTCTCCCTTCTGTGCCTGAGTTCAAAAGTTCTGTTTTCTGTGCTGCCTGACAGGACAGTCACTGTTAATTTAGCAGATGTAGATTCCTTGTTCTTTGTTGCAGGACCAAGTGTGGAGTGGGTAAAGTCCAATTTTATGCCCATAGCTCTGAACTGGAGAGATGAGCATACTTAGTGGTTTGGTTGGAAGGAAACATGTAGTGCAGTTTGCGTCAGGTACACTGAATTCTCACAAGGTGAATTATTAACTGTCACTTCTGAATATTTATGAGTTACAGGTTTTCAGTTTTCTACCTTAGTAAACATTGGGTGATTAAGTAGATTTAAATAGCTCTGAACTTAAGCATAGCAATGTTTTTGTGTTTTGGTTTTTTTTCTATAACCACTTTTAGAAAGAATTTTGCCCTTTTTGGTGTAAAGTGAGAGAAAATGGGGCAGAGAGCGTGAAAAATTTCAGCTTAAGCAGTTAGCTGGGTCTTGGCTGTAAACTGGATCTAGTCTTTCTAGCAGGCAGCACAGTGGTAAATGATGAAGGCTTCTAATAAAGCACACTAACATTTAGGCACCTTGAGGCAGAGATCACTCACTGTGCAGTGTTTTGTCCTCCACAGCCAACAACCAAACTCTTCATTGATGGGAAGTTTGTTGAGTCCAAAACTACTGAATGGATCGATATCCACAACCCGGTAAGTGAAGTGGTCTCAGTGTATATATTGGTAGTCACTGTGCCACAAGGGTTTGTGCCTCTGTTCAAGCATTTGGCAAAAGGGCAAAGGGCATACATTTCTGGAGAAATGTTTAGACTTGGATCTTAAGATGGATGCAGCACTGTGTAACTGCTTCTCAATTTCCTTCTCATATGAAAATGGCAGTCTTAGGAAAGTGATGACCTCCTCTATTCCCCCTGTGTAGGAAACCCTGGTCTCCAGAAAGGAAACTTAAACTCTGCCCTACATTTTCTTTGCTTACAGAAAGGCTCTGTGATCAACATGCCATGTTTCTGAAGGGTTTCCTTCCCCCTGTATGTGAAATCAACTAGATGTGATTTGATGACAGCTGAATGTTGGTCCTGATGGAGAGTGATTTCACTCTTGGACCACAGTAAAAAATCCTGGCAGCTGAAGCTCTGCTCCTTTCAGAGAGCTTCTATCTGTGAGCCATATTATGCACAGTGAATTTAGAAGTTGGATGCTATGCAGTGCAAAATAATCATTGATTAGTAGCACTTGCAGTTGTCATCAATCCTCCATCAAGGATGTGGAAATGAGGTTGCACTCAGAATTTTGACCCTTCTGAACCCACATAGTAAGAATTTGGACAGCAGTTTCTAAAACCTCTCTGTAAAGCCCTACTTTGATTTACTTTGTAGAAGTGCTCAGAGCAGTGAGCCATGTTTATGAAGCTCATTCAGTCTCTATGTGGTGACCAGGATGTTAAACTGGCAAAGACAAACTTTTAAAATTTAAATACAGTAGAACTAAGGTTGCTTGCAAAAATATTACTTTGGGTTAGTGGTTTAGGTAAACTAGCAATAGCGCTAATTACACTCATGTACTGCTTTTTCCAAAGGAAGCTTGACTTATTTAATGTGCAAGAGACAGCAGATGAGCTAAGATGATGCAGGGGCAACAGACCACAGTCACAGAAACCTTTGCCTTGTATCCTCTGAAAGATTCAAGATAGCCAAGTCCCTTCAACTCCAGCTTAAAAATCAGCACTGCATTTTCAGTTTTCTAGGTGTTTAATTTGAAATGTGTAGAGTGCAGCTTTTCCAACTACCCCAGTTGTAAGCCAGGCCTTTTATGTGCACCAAGGAAGAAGCCTGTCTCTTATGTGCTTCTCTGTTCAGAAGTACAGCTCCTTGTACAGCAGGATGCAAGAGGACTGTTGAATCAGGGGTAGCTGGAAAAAGTTGAGTTTTGATGTAGTTTGTTTTTTTTCCTTCAGGCCACAAATGAAGTGGTTAGCCGTGTACCAAAAGCCACAGCCAGTGAGATGGAGGCAGCTGTGGCTTCTTGCAAAAAGGCTTTTTGGACCTGGTCAGAAACATCTGTTTTGAGTCGCCAGCAAATCTTCCTGCGTTATCAACAACTCATCAAGGACAATCTGGTGAGACACCACAGCTGTGTGTGATGGCTGTTGCTGAATGCATTGCAACTGACTTTAGGAATTCAATTGAGATACTCAGAGTTTACAGAGCTCTTGATGAGGTGTTGCTGCCATGATTGAAGAATCAACTGAGACACTGTCGTTGAGAGATGTAGCAAACCATTCTTCATCAAATGGGGACAGAGAGTGCCTCTTAGGGATTATTATTTTGCATTTGCCCCTTTACCAAAAGACCACAGGAAGAACTTTCAACCCTGATGGAGAATGTGCCAATTGATAAAGACAAGCAGGAGAAGTATGTTACTATATCTTTGGATTTTCCTGATTGTTTTTTTGGTGTGCCTGTGGTCTGACACATGAAAGCTGTAGAGTACAAGCCAACCCATGATTGTTTTTTGTAAAGTGTCACCTGTGTGGTTCATTGACTTCTTGTCTGCAAGGAGCAAATTAGTCATTGTAAACTTTTACAAGTTCTGCTCAGTCTGTTTATGGTGATACTCAACTCTGTTAAACTGTCTTATCCCTGCACCCTATTTCATGGACAGGCACTTTCCTAATATTCATAAACTTTGTGTTTTCCATTTTCAGAAAGAAATTTCAAAACTCATCACCTTTGAGCAAGGGAAGACCCTGGCTGATGCTGAGGGAGATGTGTTCCGAGGCCTCCGTAAGCTGCTGGCTCCTCCTGTTAAAAAAGGGGCTTTGAGAACCCACAGGAAGGAAGTCTCCTGAGCAACTGATTGCTCTGGAACTCTGTCCAAGTAGCTCCATTTATAGCCACCTACTGAAAGAAAAGAGGCAATTATAACTCTAAACTGAAAAGTTCCCTTAGATAGCTTTCCCTTAAATCAATTCTGAATCGTTAGATCCTTCTTATACTTAGGAGTGGCTACAGATTGCTGTAAAGGCCCAAGAACTTCTTGCTTCTGCTCAGATGTCTAAAACTGAGTCCCACGTGGTAGAATAATACTATATGTATGGTTGTTTTACCGGGGCTGTGGTGTCTGTGTTCCTATCACCAGGACATATAACACACTTGAGAGAATCTGTTCACAATGAGCTCTTAATGCTTGGCAGAGCAAAGGGATTTTCTGGAGCACAACGAGTTTTCAGGTGTGGGGAAAGTGACTGGAAGGCCTGGGTCAAGGCAGTAGTGAGAAGGGAGTTTGGGGACTCATTTTTAACAGATCATCCAGTGGTGTATTGCCCTTTCTGCTGCAGAGGTGGTTGAACATGCTTGCAGCGTGACATCCCTCATACTGGGAGAGACCATGCCCTCCATCACTAAAGACATGGACACTTGCACCTACCGTCTGCCTCTGGGCGTCTGTGCTGGAATTGCACCATTCAATTTCCCAGCCATGATTCCTCTTTGGATGTTCCCCATGGCTATGGTTTGTGGAAACACCTTCTTGATGAAACCATCTGAGCGTGTGCCAGGAGCACTCATGTTCCTTGCTAAGCTGTTTCAGGATGCTGGCGCTCCTGATGGGACCCTGAATATCATCCATGGACAACATGAAGGTAATAATAGCCCTTCTTGAGAGATTCCTGGAGTGGGTAAGTGTTGTGGTCTGTGTTCAGCAGAGGTACTGTTTGGAGAGTCTGATGCTGCTGCTGTTAGATAGGTTTGAACAGATGCTTCAACCCTCTTGATGGAGGTGAAGGAAGACTGGGAGATTCTCTGCCATCCTGCACCAAATCTTTCAGGAGATATGAATTTGAGGGCTGAGGTCAGAGTTCCCAAGGCATGTAAGTGCTCAAATTCTGTTTAGCAACCTAAGCTTCAACTGAAATAGACAGATAAATCATCTTCATTTCCCAAGGGAAGCCTAAACAAGAATGAAATCCCTCACTGAATGTACAGTGAGGGATTATAGGTCCTAACATGATAATTCTTACAGCACACAAATAGCTTCATAACATGAGGATACAAATACAGAACAGTAACTTTGCTCTTGCATCACCTGGGCACCTTGGGAAACGCCCAAAGCATAAATAGATGGCACAGGGCACTTTGGAAGATGACCAAAGCGTAAAGAGATGGCAGAGATCCAGGTGTTTGAGGACAGGAGCAGGAGTATGCATGCTGAATAATTAGTGGAGAAATGCATAGAGGTAATGGGGATACTCAGATGTAAAAAACACAGAAGAAAGTATTAAAAAAAAATACACATGGTTCTAGCACTGTGGGGATGGGAACAGAGGGAACTGTGCAGCACAGTTACAACATGCTGTTTCCTGTTTGAAGCTGTGAATTTCATTTGTGACCACCCGGATATCAGAGCAATCAGCTTTGTGGGATCTAATCAGGCTGGCGAGTACATCTACGAGAGAGGATCCCGCAATGGCAAGAGAGTCCAGGCCAACATGGTAATGCCTCTGCATGGAACACATGCTTACACATAGACTGCCTCTGTCTGTCAATGTTAAGACAGACCTTGCTAGTAATAGCTAAGTGATGAGGCTGCCCCTCTTGCCAGCCTGTTGGTGGCAGAATCCTCACTATTGTGTGAAGTTACTGCCAGAGACCTGGAAAAGAAGTGGTCTGAAGTGGTTGATGATGAGAGACTGCCTGTCTGTTTCAGGGAGCCAAGAACCATGGTGTGGTTATGCCTGATGCCAACAAAGAGAACACCTTGAACCAGTTGGTTGGAGCTGCTTTTGGAGCAGCTGGCCAACGCTGCATGGCCCTATCTACAGCAATTCTAGTGGGAGAAGCTCAGCAATGGCTGCCAGAGCTTGTGGACAGAGCCAAAAATCTACGTGTAAATGCAGGTACAGACTGATAATTTCTTAAGAGGTACTTTGCTTCTGTACAACTGTGACTTTTCAGGTCAGTGTACCTGCCATACTACAGTGTGTCCCTTGGAGCTCTTGGCACGATTGGTTTGATGTGTAGGGCTAGGAGCTAGCAGATTGTCTGGATTGGGAAATGTAGCCCTAGTCTTGGAGTTAGGAATACGTAGGAAGGCAGGCTAGGTTGGCAGTATGACTGTGATGCAAGGTTTACAGGATCAGTCATGTTTTAAACAGGAGCTTGGAGGCTGTGTCTTGTGTTTAACTCAAACCTAGCATTTATTTAGCAGCCTCACTTAGAGGTCCTTCCAATTTGCAATAAGCCTGTAATAAAAAGGGAATATTGGAAGAAGTACTTTGGAAACACTAGACTGCTACTAATGCTAGCAGAATCACTTTCAGTAGAGCCCTGCAAAGGGAAAAAGCTTCCTGTCTGAGAAGAATCTGTTGTTGAACTTCAGCTTCCCAGTGACCTAACGTTATACATATGCTTATGACTTCTCTGATTTATTGATTATGAGAGTTGCAGGCTAGTACTGTTATTCATTAATGTCTCAAATCTTTGTTCTGTGTCTCAGAAACATAAGGATTTTCAGATTTTTCCTGCCAGTGTATTTCTCTCTATGATGCTTGTGAAAAGGAAGCTGTAAGGGTTAAAAACTTAATTTCTTTTCACAGGAGACCAGCCTGGAGCAGACCTAGGGCCTCTAATCAGTCCCCAAGCTAAGGAACGGGTTTGCCATCTGATTGAGAAAGGAGTAAAAGAAGGTGCCACCCTTCTTCTAGATGGACGTAATATCAAAGTGAAGGGCTATGAAAATGGCAATTTTGTTGGGCCAACAATCCTTGCCAAGGTCAAGGTAAGATGACCAAACCCAGTGTGTATTGCAGGGCCAACTGAAAAATGGGTTACACAGATCAGTTAGCAATCAATAATCACTAGGTAGAAAGTCCACAAATAGCTCAGCCTTCCCTTGCACGGTTCCACTGAAGTGCTCATTGTAATGCAGCTGTGGAGGTGATAAAAGAATCTGCAGTGAGGTTAATGATCTGCAATCCTGGATGGATTGCAGCCAATTAAAAGAAGATACAGGCAGTTTGTACTGTGTTAAACCAAACGTCCATCATCCATAGTGTACTACCTGTAGTAACGGCTGGCAGCAGATGCCTGAGGAAGTGTACAACGAACAGCCCTATTTTCCCCTTCCTTCATTACACAATCCTAGAGTTTGCAATTTCATGACTTGCAGAAACAAAAGCTAAATATTTGTGGAAATCTCGATGACAGTAATTCCAAGGTAAGATATAAAATGTCTTTGTTAATATAGTCATAACATTGTTGACTCAACCTCTCAATATAATGGGTGGTGTGCAACAGATGGACATTATTGTGGGGGAGTATTCTTTACCAGGTATACATCCACTTGAGTTTTCATACCTAAATTCATTCTTTTATGCTGTTAGCTGGTGTGTTTTCCTTGTAAGTATTCAATTCCTTGTGAGCCTTTTGGTGATTTCATGATAGCAAAACCCTTCTTGAAAATTCTTCTATCATACTTCATATTCTCAGTATTTTCTTGAATTTATGCTATTACATAGCTGAGGCTTTTAATATATCTCAGAATTTTGTCATCACTGTGCCAGGGCATAAAGAGGTATTCAAAAGTTTCACTGAGATTTTGTGATTCTTAGTTTTCTTATGCAGTGGCTAATAATACACTAAGTCATGTAAAACTTACAACATCTCAAAGGAATGATTTACAGCTTGCTGAATTAGCTATTGGTGATTAAAGTACTCTTCAGTTGGTGTTGCTGTATTTGTCAGATATTGCTAATTATCTGACATAAAGCCTGGACACCAAGTTGAAAGGGATAGCAGGTTCTAGTCACTTTCTCAACAAGTACTTATCCTGGTCTTGATCAGCCTTGGTCAGAGTAGACCTGTAAGTGAGGTTAGGCAGCGATAAAAGCAGAAAGCGCTCTGGAGATGGCAAGTGCTGCCCTCTTTAGTGGACAAGATAGATGGCAGGGCCTGGGAACTGGTGAAAAGGCAAGGAGGACTGAAAGATAGCCTGTGGCAAAACAGTACGATGGGGGATCCTCAGCATATCCTGAGCATTAGCAGCATGTGTTTACTGTATCCTCTTTACTAGGATAAGTTTTATTATGTCCTATATGCAAACTGCTTTTTCTGCTGTTTGTCTTGGCAGCCAGACATGACTTGCTACAAGGAGGAAATCTTCGGACCTGTCCTAGTTGTTCTGGAAGCAGACACTTTGGATGATGCTATTAAGATGGTGAACAATAACCCCTATGGAAATGGAACTGCAATCTTCACCACCAATGGAGCCACTGCTCGGAAATACTCTCACTTGGTTGATGTGGGGCAGGTACATTCAAGCTAGAACTGTTGCTGTTAGTACTCACCTTTTACAGAGGGGAGCCATCCAGCTGTAGTGACTAATCACTGACTACTCGGCTTCAGAAGCAAGGAAACAAAATTCTGTAGCTCTTGGAAAGTGCTCTGCAATCTGCTACTTCTTGTGATTAACATGGCAGCTTTCCTTTGGTTTAGGTGGGTGTCAACGTTCCAATCCCAGTACCTCTGCCCATGTTCTCTTTCACTGGCTCTCGTGCTTCTTTCAGAGGGGACACCAATTTCTATGGCAAGCAGGTAACTTACTGATTCAGAGTACTCTGTTGGGTTGAACTGTGATAAATGAAATTATCAGTGGCAATGGGGAGATGGTCATCATGAGTAAGAAGACCTCGAAGCTGTCCCAGTCAGGAAAGTGAAGGCCAGCCAGTGATGACAGCCACCATAATGCAATAGCCAATCCCCCCCTTATTTTTTTTGCCTCCTTAAATATAAAAAAGCAAGTCTTGTCTTAAGAGATTTGAGAAGGGAGCAAATCTTGTCTTAGGAAATTTGAGATGGGAGTGAGTCTTAGGAGATTTGAGAAGGGAGCAAGAAGTAGCAAGCTTTCTCACAAAACCAGAATCTTTGGGGAAGTGGTGAAAGGAACAAGCTGACAGAATTTTTTCCCACTGAGAAAAACTCAGTCCTCTGTAGATAAAGGAAAAACTGCTTGATGCATCACTAGTGCAGACCTGAAGAAGTCACATGGCCAAACATCTGATCCTTGTGTCTCCCCTTTCCTTCAGGGAGTGCAGTTCTACACACAGCTGAAAACTGTAATTTCTCAATGGAAAGAGGAAGATGCCACCATTACCAAGCCTGCTGTGGTTATGCCAACCATGGGAAACTAAATCAGCCTTTCCAGATGCTGTTCCTGGTGCCCTTCTTCTATGCTGCACTTCCCAGCTTTGTCCTGACTATCATTATTTCTGTGGGAATGAACAGAAGGCTCCACTTTCTCAAGGACCCCTGTGTCTGTGCAGATCAGGCAGGGTCATGCAACACACAGTCGGGGTTTCATGTTGCTGTCACTGGTTTTTGGCTAGCTGAATTATTTCTTCCCCTCCATCTTATCATAGACAAAACAACCTTATCTAATTGTAAGGGCAGACAGGGAGATTGGTCTTAAATTGTGTTTCTTTCCAGACACTCTGAACTTGACTATTACTCTGGTTTCTACTTCATTATCTTTAACCTTAGTGACTCACTCCTGGCTACATCTTGTAGCATTTGTATTTACCTCTTTATCTTGAGTTCATCTTTCTCAAAGATGAGTACTTTGAGTGACATAGCTGGGACCTTGGGTGTCTCACAGAAGTGACTACAATGAAGAGAGCAAGCTTGGGAGTTGAAAATGTCAATCTTTCATCTGCTGAGCAGTTTCCAAAACACTTGGGAAATAGCTTTCTAAGGATTTTTCAGGAAAGTATATTTGCTTGTCTGAGGATGAAAGAAATCCCTCTGTAGTACAGTGACCTTCACTGTGCCTCTTACAGCTTGAAAACTTCTGTTCCCATTGTGCACATGGCTTGTATTCCTCAGCTTGTTGTCAGTTCTGTTAAAGTTATTTGGTGCCTTTTTACTGTGCTAACAGATAGGTGCCTACAGGTCTTGTAACATAATGAAACTGTGCAAATAGAAATGTTAGCACATGTGTGTATCTTTGTGTCACAGTCTCATGTAGGTCTGGTGGAAGGCAGAGTAAGTAGTCAAGTCAGTGGAAAGAATGAACATGAGTTTTTTTAATCACAAAGCAGCCAGTGATGTTTCCTGGCCAGAGCTGTATTTGTGTTGACTGACTCACTCCTTGACACATTTGTTCAAATGCAGTTAAGTTCTCTAGGAAGTACAGATGCCATTACCAGAGAAGGATAAGACTCAGTATTCCCTATTTTTAAGAATCTCTGTGTTTTCAGCTGGAGAGCCTAAATCCCTGGTTCCTGAAAGGTGGTGCTGCTAGGAGGGGTCTGCAAGGAACTCATTCAAGCACCCATGGAAAATACTCATATTCTGACAATTGTAACCATTACTTGTTTACTTAACCCGAATGTGAACGCTTTGTATCCTGCCTCTGCTAAAGACACCTTTGTAACTGACAGGTTACAATTGCTGTGCATTCACTAATGTTTGTAGCCTGGGTTTTCCCTCTGCTGTATTCTAGAGGGGAAATTCTCACCTTGCAATTTGATTACAAATTAAAATCATGCTAATACATTTCTACAGAGTATGGCTGTTCCTTGGTAAGACATTAGATAGGTGTGATGTTGACTTTATTCTCCTCTTAGCAGAGGGTGGTCTGTGATTCCTGTAACCCATGAATACCTCTTCCTTTTACACAGTATTTCAGAGACTTCTGTACCAATTTCCTCATACAGCATTTCAGGGAATGCCTTGTTTCTGTTTCCACATACACATTATTTGACCTTTTGTCTGTGCAAGAAAAGGCTACAACTCATTACAGCTCCCACTTCTGGAAGTAGTGGTCTGCTCCGCCAAAGGAAGTCTCTCACATTTCCATATAAATTCCTTCAGGGCTCCTGCCTATGACCTTTATCTGCTCTTTGGATGTCCAAGTCTTAAGTTTTGTTTTGTGTGCTCGACTGCTTTATATCTGATATGATGGCATGTCAGAGCCTCTCCCTGTTTATTCCTCCAGAGTAAGTTGATATTGCTTGCCTTGGAGTGTGGTAATTAGCTCTATAGTTGTCTCAAGAAAGCCAGTGGTATCCTGGGACACATCAAGAAGGGTGTGTTCAGCAGGTCTAGGAAAGACTTTCTGCCTCTCTATTCTGCCCTGGTGATACCACACGTGGAATTCTGTGTCCAGTTTTGGGCTCCCCAGTTCAAGAAAGACAGAGTACTGCTGGAGACAATCCAACAGAGAGCCATGAGGATGATTAGAGGACTTGAGTATCTCCCCTAAGAAGAGATACTGAGAGCCCTGGGGCTGTTTAGTCTTGAGAAGACTCAGAGGGGATCTCATCCATGTCTATAAATACCTGAGGGCTGGATGTCAAGTGGAGGGGGCAAGCTCTTTTTGGTGGTGCATAGTAATAGGACAAGGAACAACAGATTCAAACTTGAACATAGAAGATTTCACCTCACATGAAGATAAACTTCTTTACAGTAAGGGTAACAGAGCACTGGAACAGGCTGCCCAGGGAGGTTGTGGAGTCTCCTTCGCTGGAGGCTTTCAAAACCCACCTGGATGCATTCCTGTGCACACTACCCTAAGTGATCCTGCTTTGGCAGAGGGTTGGACCCAATGATCTCTTGAGGTCCCTTCCAACCTCTAATGTACTGTGATATAAGTCTGTATTTGAAAAGCAGGCACATCACACTTGATCCTGGTCCGTTCTCTCTAAGTGAATCTAAACTGAATGCAGTATCAGATTAATGGATTTTGCCTTTTAATCAGAACTCACTGTGCTAGCTGAAAATGCATCTCCTTGTGTGGTGAGGGCCTCTCACAAGACAATCTCCAAAAGTAATAAAGTTGGGTTTTAATAAGAAGAGGCTTTAAGGTGGAATGAGATTTTTTCCCCATGAGAGCTGAGTCTAAATACCTGCTGCTAAAAGATCAACATTGCAAAAATAAAAATTTCATTTCTCTTTTTATACATACATTTATTGTGTACAGATTGGTAGGTCTATACACAATCTTCAGACAACTATTTGAAAGTGGGAGGGATGACAGCAACAATTGCATCCATTTATATACAACAAGGACTAAGGTGATGTTAGGTAGTGTAGTGTAATTTATAACCTTACCCAATTTTGCTTTCTTCTTTAGTACTCTCAGGAGCTGGAGCCAAAGTAGGGATGACAGCAACAATTGCATCCATTTATGTATAACAAGGACTAAGGAGATGTTAGATAGTATGGTGTAATTTATAACCTTACCCAATTCTGCTTTCTTCTTCAGTACTGTCAGGAGCTGGAGCCAAAGTAGTGAAAACTCTCGTGTATTTTCTGTGAGAAAAACACAACAACAAAATAATCCTCATGTGATGGTGATATATGGTCAGCCAGGTTTTAATGCCACAGCAAATTTGTTTTCTAAAACAGAGCAAGCAAGAAATGCCAGGGCACCTGAGCTACTGTGGTACACTCCCCAAAATTAGCACTGCGAATCGAACACCAGTTCAGTTCACTGCAGAATTCTGTATTGGTGGAAAAATCATTAGAACCAGAAAGGGATGAGGAGAAACAAGCAAGCAAAGAAGTGTTTTGTTTTTAGTAGGTTTAATCACATGTCAATTTTAAATTAAATGTTTCTCTTCCACTCCTCAAGCTTTCCTGCTCTACAGCTTTATGCACGCTCTTGTGTGTTGGCAAATATCGATAAAAGGAGTGAAATCCATGCATAAAAGCTGAAGGCTGAATCATTTCACTATGCATTTCTTACTTCCACTGCAATAACCTTAACATTTTCTAAAATTCCATTAATGTAACTCTTGGGATTAATACAGTCTTTTTTTTATCCCAGGGTGAAGTGTTTTACAGGCAATACTACTATTTAATGTTTGTGTTATAGCTCCCAAGTATGTCTGATTAGGTCGTGAGCTGAGTGCTTGGTGAAAGGCAGTCCCTAGTTTAATATTCTAGTTTATGTGGTTGAAAAGATGGTACAGTGCTAGCATTCACACCCTGAGCTGACTAGTGAGAGATCAGACTTATACTGCTTATCATCAACTGCTAGCTCCTCCATACATAGCTTTGAAGAGTGTACTAAATGCTCCACTCCATTCACATATCTGTTTGTATGATTCCATGTTACTCTTGAAAAAAAAACAGAACAATCCCACAGCACTGGACCATTACAGAAGGGATTTTTGGCAACAGAACCTGCATGATACCTAGTGCTTTTCCTCACTCTCTGCAAACTCTAAAGAAAACAGTCCAGTACATTGGCCACATCTGTTGTTCTTGTCTCTCAAACCCTATGCTGCCATGCAGACAGAAAAGTTGTTTTTAAGTAAGTATTTCAAATGTGTATTTATGACAAACTCACATCTTCCAACTCTTTCTCCATAGCTGCTTTCTCCCTGCAAAACACCTTTGTTAATTTCAATTCAGACTGAATTTGGCCATATTCTCTTTTTTTCTGAAATGTCTCTTCCAGTTCTTTTATTTGTTGGTCATAGTCTGCCTGCAAATCAGAAATTCTCAGTTAGAAGCAAACAAAAGAGACCAAGCACTGATTACTGCAACCAAACCCCCCAGAGCACACAGAACTGAGCTGCAGTGTTTTGTAAAACACAAGGTATTCCTCATTAGAATACTGCAAACTCAGCAGAAGCTTCCCTCCAGTGAAAGCTGGTAGCTGGTGGTGGGGGCTGTGTGTTACAGAAGTGATTTCTGTAAGAAGCTGCATGAAGCTTTCTCCATGTCTGACAGAGCCAGTGGCAGCCATCTTGAAGGACTCTCTGCTGGCCAAGGCCAATCCCAAGCCCTTCAACAACCGTGGCAGCACCTCTGTGAAAAACTGATTTCAGAATGGGGGTTGGAGACTGCACAACTGCAGGCAGAGAGAGGAGTGAGAATGTTTGCGAGAAACAACTCTGCAGACACCAAGATCAGTAAAGGAGGGAGAGGAGGTGATCCAGGCACCAAGCAGATTCCCATGGCAAACTCCATGGTGAGGCAAGCAGTTCCTCAGACCCCTTGGAGGTTAATAGTGGAGCAGATATCCACCTGCAGCCCATGAAGGACCCCCAAGCCAGAGCAGGTGGCTATGCTTGCAGGAGGATGTGACCCCATGGGAAGCCCATGCTGGAGAAGGGACAGGACAGTGCCATTGGAGACAGAGGAGCCCACACGGGAGCAGGCTTGCTGGCAGGACTTGTGACCCTGTGGAGAACCTGCACTGGAGCAGTCTGTTCCTAAGGAAGTGCACATCAAGGAAGGGGCATACACTGGAGCAGTTTGTGAACTGTAGCCTGTGGGAAGGACTCATGTTGGAGAAGTTCATGGAGGACTGTCTGCTGTGGGAGGGACCCCATGCTGGAGCAGGATAAATGTGAAGAGTCCTCCCTCTAAGGAGGAAGGAGTGGCAGAGATGATGTGTCATGAGCTGACCACTCAGGGGGAAGGAGGTAATCAGGAGTGAAGCTGAGCCCAGGAAGAAGTGGCCCGTTCTGCCTGGGATGGTGATTGCTGAGTGATCTCTCCCTGTCCTTATCTCAACTCAGGAACCTTTCTTCCCCCATACCCCCACCCCACCACCATCCAGCTAAGGAGAGGCAGTGATAAAGCAGCTCTGGTGGACATTTGGAGTTCAGAAAAGGTCAACCCAACACATCTATAATCTATAACCTTTTATGATCTTTATAACCTGAGGAATTCCTTGTGGAATCTGCCTGATGGGAGATAATTGTCACAGAGTGCAGATAAGCATAGTTCTGTGTTTCTTCCTGAAGACAGATTTCTCAATTCTTGTTAAGAATTCTCGGTTCAATGGTAATGAAGGAATGAGAAGTATAAAATAATTCAAGGTACTAATTGTTGATTTCAGTATAAATGAAATGTTTTTGCTGTGCCTCTGGCCTCACTGTTACCCTGCTGGTTCCTAGCACTCTTTTAGATGTTATAAAATATTCCCACAACTATCTGAAAGTCATGGGATAACTCTCACATGACCACTGTTTTTTCCAAGTTCTTTCTTCACACAGTAGTTTTGCATCAAAACCTGCAACAGTTAACTGCCCTAGCTTGTTCCTCATGCTGAAATCAGAACTACTTTTCAGCTTGCTCAGAAGATCCCAGGTAAGCACAAAACGTTAATTCACCAGCTGCTTCTTCTCATCTTGTGCTTGCTGTTTCAAATCTATTATCTCTTGCTTCAGTTTCTCAATCTGTGTAATGAAAACCAGTAAATATGGGGGTGGGGGGAGAGGAAATTATCCTTATGTTGTTCTCTTCAAAAAGCTGCAGAAAGTAGGGAAAAGTCGCTCATGGGCAATATTCGGGTCAATTAAACCACATTTAAAAGCATTTGATTTGTGTTAAGCATAGGAAATAACATAACCTTAGACTACAAACCCCTGCATGTATTAGATACAAACAGATCTGTGATTCCACTGAAGGATTACAACTATGTGGGCAGAGAGTTTTCTTCCTTGCTGTTTTGGACACCAGTGCAGTGCTAGAGAAACTAGCTAGTTTAAAAAAAAAAAAAGGAAAAAAGAAGACAAATATAGAAAGAAAAACAGGAAGCTGGGAAAAGGTCTGAATAAGATCTTCTGTACTGAAAGAAAACTAGGATGTAAGGAATAAAGTATCTCCTGCCATATGACCATGCCAATGTCCTGGGGATCAGAGCTTTGTGTCTTCTTATTACTTAAATAGAATATTAACAAAATTTACATTTAACTTCCATTTTCAATTTCTTTTTCTAACTGAAGTTTTTGCTTAGTACTTGAATTTAGAAAACCGGAAACAGGGATGAAGTGAACTAATCTCTGATAGAGGACAAAGGAGCTACATGGTAGGGCTTCTCGTGTTCTGAGTGGAGTTTGGCTTTGTAGTCTTTAAAACCTCCTCCATCTAGCTAAAACCAGCAGACACCCCTCCAGTTTTCTCATTTCTCAAGTTGAACAACTACTTTTGCCTCTTCTCGTACATCAAGTGCCAAAGCCCCCGACCATTCTGGTGCCCCTCCCCTGAAGGTCTCTTCCAACCTGGTGTATTGTATTGAATTCATTCCGGGATATTGCTCCCTCCCTCGTACAGACGGGTGAGCAAAATGGGACGTCGTGTTCCTCTGTGAGGCAGAGGGTCGCAGGCAGGGAGGGTACCAGGGGCGAGATCCTGCAAGCCCAGCCCGCTCAGAGCCTCCCTGCCACCAGTTCCCCCGGGCCCTCCGCGCCGCTGCCCGGCACTGCGGCGGGAGGGGCAGAGCCTGCGGGGAATAACGCCGTCCCGCCCGTCTTTGGTGGCAAGGACCCACCGTTAGGCGTTTCATTACGGATGGTAGCGCACTGAGAATCTGTATCTGGAGACCGAGGCAAGTGCGAGGGGCCTGCACCGCTGCGCACATAACTTCTCCGCAGCCTTGCCCCGTGAGGCAGGCCGTCACGACCGCCGCCTCACCTCCCGCCGCCTCACCTCCCGCCGCCTCACCTCCCGCCGCCTCACCTCCCGCCGCCTCACCTCCCGCCGCCTCACCTCCCGCCGCCTCACCTCCCGCCGCCTCACCTCCCGCCGCCTCACCTCCCGCCGCCTCACCTCCCGCCGCCTCACCTCCCGCCGCCGCCGCAGCAGCAGCAGCTCCACGTCGCTGCAGGCCGCCCAGCGGGTGGCTTCAGAGTACTCGGCCCGAGACGCCTCGGCCGTCGCCAGCCCAGCTTCCGACTGCGCCACGCCAGCCGCATCCCGCTTCTCCTCGGACACCCAGCCCGCCTGCTCCACAGGCGGCAGCCTGCGGCAGGAGGAGCCGACGCGACACAGAGACCGACGCCCGCCATAACCCCTTGCCGTCGCGTCTCCGCGGCAGCCCGTCTCGCTCGTTATGGCGGAGGCCTCGCCCCACGACCGCAGTTACCGGCCGCCACGCCGCTTTCCTCGGGACGCCCGCCGCAACCAAAGTGAGGAACGCGCGGCGGCCCGTTCCCGTGGCAACCGGACGGCGCCTTCCCGTGACGCGCAAGCTCCGCGACGGGCATGTCAGGTGGGCGCGCTGACGTGACACGCAGGACCGGCGAGATGCGGCTCCGCCAGCGCCCCGAGCCACCGGTGAGCGCGCGGGGCGGGGGGAGGTGCGTGACAGCGCCGCGCTGCCATGGAGACCGCGGCCCCGCCGCCCTTCCCGCCGTCCCAGGGTGAGGAGCGCGGGCGCTGTCGCCGTCCCGCCGGGGTTCTGCCGGCGCGGCACAAGAGCGGGCACTGACCCGTTCCCAGGCTGGGCGAGACACCCTCCGCCGCCCCGTGCTTGTTCCCCTCGCTCCGGGGCGGGGAGCTCCGCTGTGAGTCGGCTGGGAGTGGCGTGAGTCAGAGCCGAGAAAGCCCGACAGGGTTGCGGCGTTTCCGTTACTCTCGGCGGCACTGCTGCCTGGGGCGGATAGAAGGATGCCCTGCCTCAGCCCGAGTAGTGCCGTGGGTGGGTAGTGAGGCAAAGACGAGTGTGGCTGCGAGTATTTCTGGCTGATGTTACCGGTGTCGGCTTCGGGAGGGAGCCACAGGATCTTGTAGGCCGGTGCCTACCGCTGTCGGCGGCAGGGTAGCGGGGAGACCCGCGGAGGGGAAGTGCAGGCAGGGAAGTTTTGAGGTGTGTTCGGTGTGAGGGTTCAGGTTGCCTCTGACAAGGAGGAAGGCGGAAAGCTTTGACGCTGAGGTGCGTAAAAGTTCGAAGCCTTCAGCCCTATCAGTGGCTAGGTTTGGAGGCTCAGCCCTGTCGGCAGCTAGACTTGGAGACTTGGAAGTGTTGCGGTGCACGCTTCCAAGTTGTTCTGGTGAAGCTCCGGTTGACGCTTTCAAGACTCGCAACTCAGAGCGGCCTGCTGAAATTTAAACTGAAGTTTACCCAGACTTGGACTGGAGCGGCGCCCTCTGCACTCGAAGTCTGCCAGCACCCGTCAGAGGTTGCTGTCTGTTCTCTAGGAACACCGCTTGCTCCAATAGGAGACGCTTCTCGCAGTGTTCCGTGCGGGAGCTGTGAATGGAGGCAGAGTCGCCGGCGTGCTGCGGGGGGGTCAACGAAGCAGCCCCTCGGAGAACTGCCCCATTCTAATTAAAGAGGAAAATTGAAACCCCACTCGGGCAGAAATGAGAATGACTATAAAGATAAAACCTCCTGATAACGCATGTTTGTGCGTCGATTCTGCTTTTTTTCCCCTCTGTTTTTTTCCCTAGAGTTTAAATTTCTAGATCCAGCATTTCAGCCAAAACGTGTATGTGCAAAGAATATTGTGACATTTTCTTTACGGAGATGCTGGAAAATTCTGCCAGTGAGTTCAGTTGTTCTTTCTATCGTGATTTTTAAAGTTGTGTACTTCTAAGAAGCTTCTATTTTTGCCCAGAAAATCCCAGAAAGCCGCTTTATTATTTTTTTTTGCCCCTAGAAAAAGGCCCAGAAAGAACATAATTGCTTTGTTTCTGTGAAGTATTTGTCTAGTCACGAATGTTAAGTGTAAAAAGCTGCTCATCTGGGAAACGGGTCTTGTTACCACGAGAGCTGCTCATCTGGAAAATAGATTTTGTTCCTGATTCAGTGCAGGAAATAACTTTCCATTCCATTTTTGGTGTGCATTAGCAATAAGTAACAATGGGAACTACTTTGGTTCCTAGAATATTTTCCTAAATATTTATATGCTGTAAGTATTCTCATTATTTTCCAATATTTTTCCTTTGTGCCCACGTATTTCCCAATAATATTTTAGGAAATGGAAGGGAAGTTTTTGTGTGTCAGGTAGACTGTTTTTCCTCCCCCCCCCTCAGATCAGACAGATTTCCATCTGCAGGGAGATGCTCCTCTTGCTGTGTTTTGGGTTTGCAACTTCTTCTATCAGAAATATTCAAGCATGTGGGTGACACTTTCTTGTCTTGAAAGTTACCAGAGTTTCTCTGTCTCTCCTGAACTCTTAAGTAAGGTTGTGCTTTGCTATCTTAAGGTTTGGTTGTTACTATTCTGGCATTGGGTTGCTTTTGTTGCTTAAGGAGAGTTTGGTTGGTTTGGGGTTTTTTTGTTGTTTTGGTGGTTTGTGGTGAAGTCACCATCACTGGAGGTGTTAGGAGGAGACTTGATGGGGTGCTTGGTGCCATGGTTTGGTTGATTAGATGGAGTTGGATGATGTGTTGGACTCGATCTCGAAGGTCTCATCCAACCTGTTCTGTTCTGTTCTATTCTGTTCTATTCCTTCCATTCCTCTCGTCATGATTCTGTGCTTGGCATTCTCTGTGCAGCATTCCATGATTTCCAACTTGTACAATCTGGGTAACTCTTCATATTGAATGTGCTTCAGCTTTTTGGTTTAGTATCTATACAGATGATATTACATGTGTTCTTGTGGGTTGAGAAATGAACTTCCACCTCATGTCACTGAACTCAGGCTGCTGCTGTTGTGGCCATCTGTAATGGTCATGTAAATGTTTTACTAACTTGTTGAACTCAGTTAACTTC